>CAUYON010140593.1:0-10578 GCA_963573935.1 Arctocebus calabarensis | reverse complement strand
CTGAGTTATCTCAAGAGCCTTATCCTCTACCTCTGAGATTCTTTCTTCTGCATGGTCTAATCAGTTGTTAATACTTTCTATTGCATCCTTAAGTTCCCTAATTGACTGCTTCAGCTCCTTCAGCTCTGCTATATCCTTTTTACATTCTTCGTATCGTTCATCTCTTATTTGATTCTGTTTTTGAATTTCCTTTGGTTATTATCCACTTTCTCAGCAATTTCTTTCATTGCTTTTTGATTGTTTTCCACTTTCTCAGCAATTTCATTTATTGTTTTCATTATCTGAACTTTAAATTCCCCTTCTGTCATTTCTAACTTATAGGAGGGATCTTCTGCAGCAGCTATCTCCCAATCCCTAGAAGGGGTTACTCTGGCCTGGGATTTCATGTTGCCAGAATTTTTCTGCTGATTCTTCCTCATGAGTGCTTTCTTGTATCTGTTTCATTGCCCTAGTTTTCCCTTCACTTCTTTTTGCTCTTTAAGTTACTGTGGCACTGGCCAGACGTTTTAATGAGTCCCTCTGGTGCAAGACCAGAAGGATGAAAAGATTAAAGAGCAAGAAGGGAACAAGAATTTAAAGAAGAGAGAAAGGGAAAAAGAAAAAAAGAAAGAGAGAGAGAAAGAAAGAAGAGGGGGTGAGTAAAAAGAAATATTAACAAAAAGAAGAGAGGCAGTGAAAGAGAGAAACAGGAGAAATATAGGTGTGTGGCAGGGTACTAGGGCCCAACCTTAGAGACCCCCTACCTCTGGGGGTGCTGGGTTGAGTGATTCCCTTGAGGTCAACAGCTCTTAGCCAACAAGCTCAGACACAGTACCCCATTGCCACCAGGTACAGAGGAAAGACAAAAATACTGCATATCCAACCAAAAGAAACAGAAACCCTTATGAGATAGAATTGGGGGGGGGGAGGAATAATAGGGACAAAAACAGTAGCAAAAATAAAATTCTATTTGTTGAAGAAGGCAAAAATAGAAGATCGTATTTAAACTAGAATGGTGGGGGGAAAAATGTCAAAAAAAAATGTTAAAATTAAAAAAACAAAAAACAAAAACCCCACAACCAAGCAGTATATATATCTTTCTAGATATTGACCAGGCAACAGGTGATCTTCTGAGGCATGAGATGTTAATCACAATGTGATAAGGCTGTACAAGGTGGGAGCTTGAGGCCACTGCTGATTACTCAGACCCTGCAGGTTTGGGAGCCCAAATAACTCCTCAAAAGACACTCCAAGCCATACACCTTGGCCAAGCAGAAGCTTTCCAGGGACAGCACTTATCCCTGGGATCTCTCCTGGCGTGGCTGCCTGCTTATCCAGTGCACCAAGTGCAGTCTCCACCTATGTCCCTGAGGGCCACAGCTGTCAATCTGCCTAACACTTAGATCTCCGCACTTCCCCAGTAGCACTATCCCTGCTTTGGGCAGCTCAGTCAATAGATCACTCGCCCCAGGTCTCCTGGCGAATCCTGGTGCTGCAACACGCAGGGGCAGCTCATGGCTGAACGATATTAGCTCTTTTCCGGCTCAGCGGCTCAGTCTGGGGTTCCAGACAACAGCCAAAGTCATCCGCACACTGGCCCAAGATCTCCCAAGGCAGTTCAATTGAGGGTCCAAGTCCAAAAAAAACCCCAAACAGCCCCCAGGTAAGGCTTATCCTGCTTGCAAACTGGCCATTGCTGTAATTACAGCTGCAGGCAGCCTCCGACCAAACAAACGCACCCACCGCTTGCCAGTTTTCCACCTCTTCGGCCCTCCTAGTGGGTTCCAAAAGTCTCTCACTGACCTCCTGTATCACCAAAGGGAAACCTCTGGGCTGAAACTACTGGCCAGAGAAGCCTGGGGTCCTTTCTCCCCACTCTCGCTGTGCCCGGCTGCACAAAAGCTGCTATTCGGCCGCCATCTTTTTTCTTCTGTCCCCTTTGTTCTTTTCTTAATTACCATCTGAAACTCTGGTTTTTTCAAATTTTTAATAGAGATGGGGCTCACTCTTGCTCAGGTTAGTCTTGCACTCCTGAGCTCAAGTGATCCACCTGCCTCTGCCTCCCAGAGTCCTGGGATTACAGGCATGAAATGAAGTGGCAATTCTGTCATTTACATTCTTAGTCAGCAAAGCCACGATCACATGGCCTGTGTATAGGGGACAGTAAATGTGTTTTACTAAGTTAATAATAATCCAGATATAGTCAGTGGGAATCTCTCAATCCTAGGAGTTGTAGGATTACTGGTGACCTTAAGTTCATCATCTTCCTTTGTCAAAAATGAGCCTTGACAGGAGAAATGCCTTTCCCAGGACACGTGCACAGCTAGTTGAGCTTGGAATAGCCATAAATAGACAATTTTGGTTTATTTCAGTCTGTGTTTAACTGTGATGCTATTGGGACATGCTCACTGCAGCAGTGGGGGTCCAGAGCTTAGGGTGAAGGGTCCTTTATCAAGGTCACAGCCCTTGAGTGCAGCTCTCTGTCATTTATTGCCTCTGGGATGTAGGAAGTTACTTCATCTTGCTATTCCTCAGTTTCTTCATCACCAACATAAAGATGGTAGCAAGTCTGGTTCCTGTGGTGCCATCTGAATTAGAAACGACAATATCTGTAAAGTGCTTATACTGTACCTGGGATAGAGTAATATTTGAAAAAAATTGCAGCTTTTTTTTTTTTTTTTTTAATATTTGAGTCTGGCACTTGGGAGGGATCCTTAGACTTAGGAGATAGTTTTTCAGACATAGGCTATTTCTGTGTCTCACAGAAAGCTATGCTGAAGTCCTGGCCCAGCGCCTTAGAATATGACCTTATTTGTTCATAGAGGCTTTGCAGATTTAATCAAAAGAAGACGAGATCATTGGGTGATCCTAATACAATGACTGGTGTCCTTACAGGAAAGGGATATGGGGCATAGGTAAACACAGAGGCACCATGACATGGAAACTCCACGTGAACAGAAGCAAGCGATCCCACCAATGCATCTGCGAGCCGAGGAACAGCATGGCTTGCCAACACCTCGACTAGACGCAAGGCAGGATTCCACCCAGAGTCTCCAAGGAAGCTTGGCGCTGTTGGCACCTAGACCTCAGATTTCCAGCTGCCAGCAATATGGGACAATAAACTTCTGCTGTTTAAGGCTACCCAGTTTGCAGGATTTTGCAAGAGCAGCCTCAGGAAATGAATATAGCATGCAAGTTGCAGCTAAAACATGGAAGTAAATAAGGAGGCCCAGAAAGGTAGAGAGAATGGCAGACCAAGGATGCAGCTTTGGGGACGCCAGCATTTTAAAAGGAGACAAAGAAAATCTGAGCAAGGAGAAACTTTCTAAAACACGAAGAACATAGACAATGTTGTCATGGAATGACTAAGGGGAAACAATGAGGATTAAAAAAAAAAAAGGTCTGCATTATCCCCAAACTAGATAATGCACTAAGAATGGCTCCCTCCAGAGAAATAAATTAGTGTGTCGGAATGACACAGATATGTTTAGAGCCCAACATAAACATAAATAATTTGGTCATATGCTTTTAAAATAAAAAACACAGAATTGTAGATTCTTAGATGAGTTGCGCTCTTATAATTTTTGACTCTTTCCTAGGGTGTTATACAATTCATATGTACAGTTAATTTTTGACTGTTTGTTGAGTAATAAATAAATGAAGTAAAGTACAGCATGAGCTAGGCTGAAAATGGAAAATATTCGAAGTGAATAGATAACAAGTATGCATCGAGGGCTCTTGGTTCTAGTAACCTGAGAAGTTAAAATGACCTACAAAGCATTCATTCTTGCAAAATGCCTAGAATTGCTGCACAGAGTTTAACATCCTTGGAAAAGCACAGCTAAACTGGGAAGGAAGTCAAGGAACTCCTTAGGGACTGAAATAAGGAGGAAACTGAGACCAGAGCAGCACATTCTTATGTTGGCACCTGGTCGTCGTCGGTGGCATGAATGGGGGTGGGGCTACCAGTGTCTATAACACAGACACTTGGCTTTTGAAGGACAATTGAGACCAAGAGATGAAGTATTGAGCTTGCGTATAGCAGAGAGTTGGAACTGAGGCTCGTCCTTGCCTGTGCACACACGCACATACAACTGTGTGTTGTCATAACTCCCAGGCTGGTAAGTTAACACTGAAGACAGCTCATGGCTGCTGGTGGTCTGGGACAGCTGGCAGACATAAAGTTGAAGCACGGAGCAACTTGCTGTCCACCCAAGCTGCACAGAATTCCTGTGGGTACAGACCCACTGAAGGTGATTCTGCACCCCCAAACTATGAAAAACAGGAAGAAGCAACCTACCTTGACCAAGATTCAACAGAAACGAGAAACAACATGATTAAACCTTCAACAAAGAATATTGGAATGATTGAAGTACTGGTTAGAGAATATATAGCAAATAGACTTTTTAAATATTAAGCACATAAAAGAAGGAATCGAGAGACGTCAAAACATAGATAATGTTGAAGGAAAATCAATGGAACTCTTAGAAACAAAAATTGATATGAAAGACCAATAGATGAGCTAAACCGTTGATTTTAAAAAAGCAAATGAGTGAGTTTAAGAAGGTAGATGTGAGGTTGCTACTCAGAATAGAAAATGGTGACAAAGAGATGGAAAATACAAAAAGAAATGACAAGCATTAGGAAGGACTAGATGATAAAGTCTTAGATAGGGATGATTACAGATTTATACTTGGGGGAAAGAAGAACTTTATTTCTCATAAAAGGTAGCAGCCTGTGGGACCCATCTCAACAGGCGGAGATGCAGAGCCCTGGCCACAAGCCAGGCCAGGCACACATGCGTTACAGGACAGACAGAAGGAACAAGATTTTATAGTGATCGGGCAGTCAAATATACATATTCAATGAGCTATAGGGGGATTCATGAATATTCATGAAGGGAAATCATCGTAATCATGCCTTATATCTCTACCATCCCATCAGGGCTGGGAACTCAGTTTTAAGGTGTTTCTGGAATCTCTTTGCCCAAAAGGAGCCCATTCAGTTAGTATAGGGCTTAGGATTTTATTTTTACTTAATAGTAGATCTATTAGAAGTTCTAGAAAAACAGGAAATAAAAAGAATAGGAGAGATGAAATATTTGAAGAGATACAAGCTAATGCCTTTCCAAAATCGATAAACATGGCCAATCTCCAAATACAGGCAGTGTAACAAGTCGGTACAGGATAAATAAAAAATTAGTTCACATTTATATTCTGGTGAGACTGCAGAACACCAAAGTACTTTAGAAGAAACTAGAGGAAAAAAGGCTATCTGAGAAGAATGAGAATAATAAGGACAGAAAATGATGGCAGTGCCTGTGGCTCAAAGGAGTAGGACGCCAGCCCCATATGCCAAAGGTGGTGGGTTCAAACCCAGCCCTGGCCAAAAATTACAAAAGGACAGAAAGTGAGTTCTCAACAGCAGAGCGAGCACAGAGGAAAGATAGGAAAACCCCCAGGGGTCGGGGAGGAACTAACACACAACTCTCCAGCTGGCCGCCTGGCTGGTAACCTGTTCTTCCTGCCACAGACCCATTTAGAAGCTTGGTGAAGTGATGGATCCTGTAGAACACCTTTAAATGAATAGAACAAAATTCAAAGCAATACAATACAATATTCTTAATCTTTCTAATTTATTTTGTAAATTGAAGGTGAAATAAAGGGTGAGAGTTAGTTTCTAATTGACCTTCACTTCAGAAAATAACAAAGGATGTAATTAACAAGGAAAAAAAATGAATACTAGAAGAAGTGAGATACGAAAAGGAAATGGGAACAATGAAATCACTAAGTATAAAGGTAGATCTAAAGAGAAATGGCTATAAAATGGCAACCACAGCTCCCAGATCTGGGGTGGAACAATACGGGATTAGGCAACATTATCTCCTAAGACTAGCGAGGGATTAGAATCGAAGCTTTATTCCTTGCAATATTTGGGAAAAGGGTAAATTTAGTGATTAAATTTAGATTTTCATTAAAGATTAACAAGAAAGAGAATTAGAATGTTAAACAGCCAAATCAGTAGACAAAGCAAGAAACAAAAAATGAAATGAAGAAAAATTGGCAAATCCACTTTAGTGAGAGATTTTAATTTGCCTTTCTTAGTAATTGAGAGGTCAATGATATTAAAATTAAATATACACTACCAATAGTTATTTATGAAGAACTCTGTGCCCCAAATTAGAGAATTTGCCCCTTTTCTAAGCACTCAAGAAACATTTACAAAAATTGGCCAAGACTGAACTAGGCCATCCAGACCCCATTCACTGACCAAAGAGCAATAAAATTAGAAACCAGTAACAAGATAGCAAAGGAACTCCATGTATAAGGTAGAAACTTAAAACATTCAGAAACAGCCTTAAAATGGGCTCTTTATTTGAGACAAAATTTCAATTTGTGGTAGAAAAGCATAGCTAAAATTCAAGCCAGTTTTTTCTATTGGGTCTGCTTTATAAATATCAGTTCTGTCTTCTTGTGAAGGAAAAATTTAACATCTTATTTTTGCAGGCTTCTGAGTGTCTTGGACAGCAGATTGGCCAACTTGCTCAGGGGCCTGGTTTTATAAACAAAGACCTCACTAGGCTTGTGATATGACTTAGAGGTACATTTTTTAAAAAAATGTGTTTTTCATAGACAAGAGTGATTTTACTATCAGGAAGCTAATATTTTACATTGATACAATTCAAGAAAAACGACATTCAGGATTTATGTTATCACCAGTGTGGCTCTTGTTTTATCTTGCTTTTATTCATTTCTGTAGAGGGGCCTCTTACATAGGCTGTTTGCCTGTGTGAGGCATTTTGTTTCATGAAGGTGCAGTACATCCATCTTTGGCAATACACTACCCTTTTGCCTAATTTAAATACCTACTCAATATTTTCCTGGCAGCAGTGGAACTCTGCTAGGTTAGAATTCTGTTTCATGGAAATATTAAAATATATATATGTATATTTCAACACCCACCTCTCACCCCACATATATAGCACATTAAAAAGTGCAGCTTGAGAACGCCATGTGTGATGGTTTGCTTACATTTACTTTTTAAATTCCAGTTTACTGAAAATAGAATTCGTAAACCTTTTAATTATTAACCCCGGACTCTAGAATGGGAAGAAGAGACTTCAGAGAGAGATGGCTTCTTCCTTTTAGGCTGAGCCTTCAGGGTGGAGTGGGGAACAGGTCACCATTTTGGTGTCCCTGAAATGTGAAGTGATGATACAGATGTTTTCCAAACAACCAAACTGGGAGGGTGAAAACAACTTATCTTCGTTGGGTCATGATTCATCTGACACAAGTTCCTCCGAAAGCTTCTTAAAATAAAGTGATAAATCAGACTTTTTTGTTGAAAGGAAGAGGCTGCCCCAGTGATGATAGATTTTGTTTATTTCATTTTAGCAGAGTTTGCAATGCAAAACCCAGTGTGTTGATGCATTCTTTTTCTGCAATATGTTATTGTTGGCAAAGTGCTTTCACAAACATTATCGCATTTACTTTTCTGTTCCCTCCAACATTTCATTTAATTACCCATAGAAAAAAAATAAAAGGAATTCCAGAGAGGTTAACGTTTACATCTAGTAAATGTGGGTATTGATTGGGACTCCCAACAAAGTCTTCTATTTTCTTCACCAACTTTTCTGGGACTGATTTAATTTAAGACTTTTTTTGATTCCTTGGACACTTTCAATGACTCTGAAATCCCTAGGTAGTGAAGTGCAGCCTCTTAGTGAGACATTCAAGGTCAAGGCCCTTCCTGGCCTGAGCCCACTTTTCATTTCCATCCTCACATGTGGCCGTACCTCCTCTGAAACCCTCTGCCATGGCTATACCCAGTTTCTCTCTTTAGATTCAACATCTCGGGTATGTCATGCCTCTGTGGGTTGAGGCAGAAGTGATTCCTCTAAACTAAAGAGCTACTCTCTGCTTCTGTCAAAACCCTTATTCATCCCGGCTCACCCAAGCCCTCCTGGGAAGCCTTTCCTTTTCTTCCTGGTTGGGATCCCACACTACTGCTCTGCACTTTGATTTCCCACTCTAATCACAGAGACTTTGTCCACTCTGTGGGTCATGGTTGTAGACACAGCTCCCTCCCCTAGTGGATTCCTTGTGTTTGTATTTGCCTCGGCCACTTTAGAATCTGCATGGGACTTGTGGGTGCTGTAAATCCTCGGTAACTCTCCCTTGAACTGATCTTAGTTCTTATCCTGTGTGATTCATTCCTCGGGTCCTAGAATTCGACACATTATGTTAGAGAAGATAAAGATGAGGCCCAGTCATCGTTTTAGGTGTCAGGTTCCAAGCCACACCCCGACCTGATGGCAGAAGGTGCCCCTTCCCCAGTGGACGGCCACACCCGAACACTGGCAGAGGTGATGCCTCAGTTGGGGATCTTGCTGACACCCTCTCCTTTCTCCTTCACATGCATGGTTGGGGTCAGGAAGGGAGGGGAGGGCCTGTTGGATCTTGTGGGATCTTGAGAGATCCTTCTTGTGGTGGCCTGGTGGGACAGAAGCACAAAAGCTTTGCTGAGACATCATGGGCCTTAAAGGAGACCAGAGAGACTCTGCCGGGCGCCCTACAGAGTTAAAAGGTGTGTTTTGGGGCCAAATGTTGACAGTAGGATTCAGTGCACTGTGGGAACCCTCAAAACTGATGTCTGTGACTGCAGCGTCCAAGCCTGGCCCCGAAGGAAGGGTGTAGCTCAATGTGGCAGTGTCCGTGTGGCAGAGACGAGGTCTTCTGTCTTGTCATTTGCCTGTGTGGAGATTCAGTATAAGTGTTCGGACTGTGAGAGCACCAGGGGTAGATCCCCAGAGGGAGGAAGGGTGTAGGCTGGGTTACGAGAAGGTGCTAGAACTCCAAGTTGTGGGAGACGTGTGGCACAGGCACAGCGATGGTCATTCAGGAGATGGCTAGTGGCTGTGTAAAGGCAGATGGGGGAGGGATGCATGGCTGGGAATGGCGCCAGTAAAGACAGTGGGGCCCAGAACACTGAGGGCTGCGCTTCCCGTGCCCCGGCCAGCAATTCTCTGCTACAGCGCCTCCTAGAGGAGATGGGTCTGTAAGGATGCCCCCCTTCTTCTACTGAGTGGCCATTTTTTGTTTTAATATTATTTGCTTATGAACTTACAGGGCAAAGGTGTGGAGATCAATGGCCAAAAATAATGTAAGAATGTCTTGAAGTCCTGTTATTCTATTATTTTCAAATGAAGAAATTTCCATTAGCAAAATGTAAAAGATAGACTAAATTTTTATTCCCTTGAAAGAAGTGTTATAAAAATACTCAGATATATACATATTATGTGTATATTTCATATACATAGAAAATATGTATAATACATGTAAATATTTAGTCTTTGAAAAATAGAGAACACATTTTTCATAAATAATTTTTAACCCAAGTATTACATGCTTATTACAGGGGAAAGAATAAAACTCAGCTTAGTGGAAAAAAAATTCTGAAATTCTCCATCTCCTTCCCTCAGAAACAATAGCTGACATTTTGCTGTTTGTCACTTTAAACTCCTTTCTATCTAAATATTTATGTATCTTGGTAAAACACAACTTTTTTATTAAGTTGCAATAATATTTTGAAATTTTTAAATTCTACTTTGAACATTTTTTTCATATCAGTAAATATATTTCAGCAATATAATTTTTAGTTTCTAAATATCATGAGAACATTTCCTAAATATCTCACAACTTAACTTGTCCTCTTTTCACTGGACATTCAGGGTGTTTCCAGTGTTTTGCTATTATAAACAGCACTACAAAGAACATCCTTGAAAATAAATCATTGCGCACATCCTCTATTATTTCCTTAGGATAAATTTCTAGAAGTGGAATTTTTAAGCCAGGGAGTCTGACATTTGAAATGTATTGTTGGATTGCTCATGAGAAAGGCAGTGAGTTATACTCACATCAGCATACTCCAGCATAGCCTTTTACCAACTCCAAGTGGAGATTCCAGAGATAAGAACAATGCAGGTTGAGGAATTAATCTCTAGGGTCTTACACATGATTTCCCTAAAGGATAGTTGAAGGAGCTATGGCATACTGAGCAGCGATAGAGAAATTGGGCTTCTCTTTTGAGCTGTCTTCCTAAGATATCATGTCACATCTTAATATGTGACTTTCAAACAAGACGTTTATGTATCATTTTAAAAATATCTGGCTCCACTATTAAGAGAAGAAAATTCATTACCAGAATGAGCTGATTTCTAGGAATTAGCAGTACTTGTTCTACAAGATGATCCTTCCATGTGATTAAAAACAAAACAACATGAAAAGAAGGGTCTGGCTAGTACCTACTGGTGGAGCTCATGGGGAGTGACTAGCGTAGGGTTGTGGAAAGGCGGGTCCTCTGCCTGTGAGGGCTGTGAACTGTCCTCCCACAGAACCAAGGATAAGAGAGCTCGAACTGCATCCTGAAAACCTGTCCTAAGACCTCAGTATGATCCTTTTCTTGTAAAAGGGGGAATCCTGACATTCCATTAAAAAAAGAAACGTTTTAATGTATTTATCTTGTTCATTCTTTACATGTATTTTGTTTCTAGTCCTTATCTTAAACATTGTTATTGTTATTAAATTTTAAGCTTTTTAA
>CAUYON010140590.1:0-11106 GCA_963573935.1 Arctocebus calabarensis | reverse complement strand
TGGCTGCAACCAAAAAATGGCCAGGTGTTGTGGTGGGCGCCTGTAGACCCAGCTACTTGGGAGGCGGAGGCAGGAGACTCGCTTGAGCCCAGGAATTGGAGGTTGCTGTGAGCTGTGATGCCACAGCACTCTATCCAGGGTGATAGCTTGAGGCTCTGTCTCCAAAAAAAAAAAAAAAAATTTCTGGTTTCAAGTGATCCACCTCAGCCTCCCAAAGTGCTGAGATTACAGGTATGAGCCACTGGGCCTGACCCACAAATCACTACTTTTAATAAACATCCAGTTTCATTAAAATGTGACAGTTTACAAGCCCAGCACCATGCATCAAACCTCATGGGAAAGTGTGGCCCCATGCAACAGTCAGCACCTTCTGTGTGCAGGGCTCTGTCCCAAGAATGGACAATCCCAGACAAACAGAAACCACCTATTGGCCCCTGTACTTTGTGAAGCTCATAATCTAGACACACAGGGACACAGTGACAGAAAAGCACAGTGAACCAGAGCTGGGGGAAAAAACTAGCCATGTATTTATAGTATATAATGGTTACATGTTCAGGAAAGATGAGGAAGTATAGGGGGTAAAAAGATTTCTGAAATGAGTGGTGTTTGGCAGGGTTAGCCTGAGACTGAAAGTGACTGAGTTTGAACAAGGGTTTGTTTTGTTTTGAGGCAGAGTCTCACTTTCTTGCCCCTAGTAGAGTGCCACGGTGTCATAGTTCCCAGCAACCTCAAACTCTTGGGCTCAGGCTATTTTCTTGCCTCAACCTCCCGAGTAGCTGAGACTACAGGTACCCGCCACAATGCCCAGCTATTTTTTGAGAGACGGGGTCTTGCTCTTGCTCAGGCTGGTCTCCAACTCCTGAGCTCAAGCAATCCTCCCACTTCAGCCTCCCAGAGTGCTAGGATTATAGGCATGAGCCACTGTGCCCAGCCCTGAACACAGGTTTATGACCTTGCAGAGAAGTTAGTCTGGGCGTTGCCAATCTGCAAGTCCAGACATTGCTGCTCCTTCCCCTCAGCTCTCTATAAAAACAGTCTGTATCCCATGTGTTTTGCCTGTCTCAGAATAGTCATTTCATCAGCACAAAGGTCTAACTGCTAAAACTCAGGAAGGCTTTGCCCAAGATTCACCAGGCTGCTCTCTCTAGAGCATCCCTGTAAAACAGGTTTCTTGGCCTCTGACGTTTGGAGCTGGAACATTCTTCAGTGCCGGGGCTGTTCTGTGCACCGTACGATGTTTAGCAGTATCCTGGGCCTCCACTCACTAGATGCCAGCAGCACCTCTCCCCCGCGGTCGGCAATACCCAAACTGTCTGAACATTGCCCACTGGGAGATGGGAGATGTGATCATCCAGGCTGGGCACCCCTCCTGGGAAGGATAGCTGCTGTTTGTCTGTCCAACCCCTCCTCTTTCCTGGCACTGCTTCCTCCCTACCACCTCTGTCCACACATCACAGTGGAGCACTGGTTGTTTACACAATGGTCTGTCCACCATGACCACAGCCACTTAGACTCAAGGCCAACCACTTTGGGTCCCTCCCCCGGGAATTTTGGCATTAGGACTAAGAGACTGCAGTTTAATCTGGCTGAAATCACGTGTGCAGAAGCAAGGTAGACAGCCTGGTATCAACACAAAGATAAGACTTCAAAGAGGTCACATGCAGCTAAGAAAAGAATGAAGCAAGAGTGAGTGAGACCCATTAGCCTTTTGAATTCCAAGTTTCCTGACTCTTTGTATTGCCTGCATTGAGCTGAGTCAGGTTTTGTTACCTATAACCTAAAAGCTCCAATAAAACATCATTAAAATGTTTATGATTAAACTAAACCCAAAACTAGCAAAAGGAAGGAAATAATAAAGACTACAGCAGAGATAGACAAAATAGAGAATAGAAAAACAATGGAGAGAATCAACATAACCAAACGTTTGGATCTTTAAAATGTTAAAAACTTGACAAGCTTTTAGCTAGTCTAAGAAACAGATAAGACTCAAATAACCAAAAGCAGTAATGAAAATGGAGACATTACTACAGACCTTACAGAGATAAAAAGGACTATATCAAAAAAAAATTTTTTTTTTTTTTTGAGATGGAGTCTCACTTTATTGCCCTCGGTAGAGTGCCATGAGGTCACACAGCTCATAGCAACCTCCAACTCCTGGGCTTAGGCAATTCTCTTGCCTCAGTCTCCCGAGTAGCTGGGACTACAGGCGCCTGCCACAACGGCTGGCTATTTTTTGGTTGCAGTTTGGCCGGGCCGGGTTCAAACCCACCACCTTCAGTATATGGGGCCAGCGTCCTACCCACTGACCCACAGGGGCCACCCAACACTATCAGAATTTTATGAACTGAACACCCACAAGTTTGATAAACAAGATAAAATGGACAAGTCCCAAGCAACATATGAAATACTAAAAGTGACTCAAGAAAGAGAAAATGTTTATAATGTTTACCACAATTTTGATACTGAGGGATTTTCCCATGAGATGAAGTGTAAATAGAGTAGGCTTCTCCAACTCTGGTGATCCACTTGCATTTCTGTAATTCAATTTCTACCTCCCAGAAAGGTTCCCTCCCCTTTGGCACTGCTAAAACAAAGGACAGGAAACTTGAAACAGTACCGAAGACATTTGAGAACCATGTCCAAATCCACCAAGTAGGAGATGACATAAGGCTTGCCGTTGTCCAGGGTCTCCAAGGCCTGAGAAGAGATTAAGGTCAGTAGAGACATTTTGGTGTAGAAATGAAACAAAGCAAAAGGGCTGATGAATAGCACTGAGGCCTGACTGACAGGGGTTGGTGAAAGCCAAGGGTAAGAGTTACCCGTCTGTGCCACTGAATGTTGTAGATATTTCTGGGGCATTGCCTTGGCCTCTGTAAAGGCATGGAGGAGGAGGAAGTGAAGCAGGAGGCACCAACTTCTCACTCAGTCCTTTCACAAACTTCTTTTAGCTTTTGCTCCCTGCCAGATCCAGGTGCTAGGAATACAGAGCTTATAGAGCAAAGAGACTGTGAATAATGACACAAGTCATGGATCACATGTGTAGAGAGCTATGCGCTACAGGAGACTGGCAGACTGCCCAGTCCCATCTAGAAATACCAACTAGAAATACCAACCAGAGAAGAGCTCTTTAGGCTAAAGGCTGAAGGACACACAGGAGGCAAAGGGGATGGCACAAACAGCAACAGTGCAGAAAATACCCAAGCAGGAGAGCAGGAGGTGCAGAGGGAAGGCTGGTGAGCTAGGCTGGGTATGATGCCATAGTCCAGCAGGACCCAAGTGATGGAGCTACACGGGCAGGGTCTTACAGACCATGTTGAGGACGTTAGTCCTAGCATATAGAATGCCAGGTGAGACTTAAGAGTGGAGTGCCATGATATCATTTGCCACCTGCCTCAGCCTTCTAGAGTATGAAAATTACAGCGTGAGCCACCACGCCTGGCCCATAATTTACATTTTGGAAGGTTCACTTTGGCTGCATGTCAGATAGGAGAGAGGAAGGTATTGCCTTCTGGTTTCTTTGCCTCTTGAAGCCAAGGACAAGGCCACCAAGAAGGGGCCCAAGGAGTAGTGTCCATCCCTGGCCATCTCTCTCCTGGAAGGGCCTCCCCTATATAGCTCTTTTCTCCCCACCCCCTAGTACCACCTTTCTTAGCCAAACACATGCATCAGAGGAAAGATTGAGCAGCTCCTCTGGTTGGCACAGGGCATACCCCAAAGGTGTTCATTCTATGCCATTCCGAATAGTCATATATCAACAATGTGGCCCCTATGGTGTTCACAGGATGCTACAAGCCCATTCACCACATGTGACTGGAAGAGGAGAGAGGGTTGACGACTCACCGCCAGGTAGGTTCGGTCTCGCTCGATCAGATCAGCCAGGCGGTTCAGCAGCCGGCCCCTGTAGGACGCGTCCATGCGGCGCCAGGGCGAGCCCAGCTGGAAGGCAGCCCGGGCAGCCTTCACTGCCCTATCCACATCTTCCTAGAAAACACCCACAGAGGCAGCTCAGGCCTTCTCAGCAATAACTGCCGCTGAACACTGTACTACTTGCTGCCAAGCACATCCAGAGGACTGTTGGCACATGCTGCACAGGAAACCTGCCCCAAACAGTCCTTCTAGCCCCCTAGATAGGGCTCCATGCGACAAGCTGCACATTTCAGCAGCAAGCCTGAATTACACAACCTTTTCCCTTTCCCTTTCAGAAGAGCTGGGGGGGGTGGGGGCTGGGGACAAGAATCCTGACAGGTTCTACATTTTCATTTCAAAATCCCCCAAAGAGTTTTGGAGGGAGAGGCAGCCAGGGGTCAGTGCTTAGAATCCGACTCCCAAGAAAACAAGGCCAACGAAAAGACAACCGGCATTCTCCAAAAAATCACCAGCTTTCCCCTCCTTGGGGAAGTAGGAATCAACACAGCCATCATTTTCTATATCAGGAGATGTGAATCAGGAGGTAGGGAACAGAATTTTCATCCAGGTTAAACATATTCACCACAGACTACCCTCTAAACCAGAAAATCATTCATGTTTGCTTTCAGCAAAGAAAGCAAGGCCTGCCATACAAATGTAAAGAACTATCTTAAGGCAGAGGGCAGGAAGCATTCCTGAATTATTTTTAATACCTTTTCTATTAAAAAATAAAATGAAATATTTTTACTAAGAGTCTAATTTTAAAAATTTTAATATACTCTTACTTGTTTTTAGTTCCTACTAGTATATACATAAAATTCAAATGAACACCAATGATAGGTCTCAAATTCTACCCAACAAGATTTCCATCTAGTTGTGCATGTCCTTTCTCTGGTCTTCAACTTCTAGATCTGGAAAGGAGAAATTTCCCCAATTCACTTCCTAGTCTATAATTCCACACTACATGAATTATCAACCTTCTGTTGATTTATTTACTCAAAAATTTTATGTTATTTTTGTTTTCCTTCTGGGACAGGATCTCACTATGTTGCCCAGTATGGTCTCAGACTCCTGAGCTCAAGTGATCCTCCTGTCCGAGCCTCCTGTGTGAGTAGCTGGGATTATAGGAATGAGCCACCATGTCCAGCTCATTTGCCAAAATTTTTATTGGCATATATTAGTTGTGAAAGTAATACATGTACACGGCAAAGTTTCAACCATACAAAAACACAGAAAATAGAAAACAAACCCATCCCTGCCCTGAGGTAAGTCATCAGTTCTCACCTTGTCCCCTTCAGCCACCTGACATATGACCTCTCCAGTGGCCGGATTGACTGTGGGGAATGTTTTCTTGCTGACAGAGTCATGCCATTCATTGTCTATGAAGATCTACAAAGAGAGGGAAAGAAGTTCTCAGAACCAGGTGTCAACCTAATACCACCAATTTTATTGTTAAAAAAAAATCAGAACAAATATTACAAGAATTCTCTTTGGAGTAGTGTAGCCAAGAGATGAAAAGCACCAGCCTTGAAGACAATCAATGTGGAATTCCCACATTGCCAAGTGACTCTGGGTAAGTCATTTGACCTTTCAGTACTTTGGTTTCTTTGAAAAATGAAGAGAATGTTTCTACCTGTTCTAGTTATCTATTGCTGTATAACAAATCACTCTAAAACTCGGTGCTTAACATGATCTATAATCTCTCACAGTTATGTCCCCCGAATAGGCTCATTTGGGCAGGTTTTGCTCACGTGGCTCCAGTTCTGAGGGTGGCTGGGACCAGAGTCATCTGAACGCAAAAGGGCTGGATGTGCCTGACAGCATCTTCACTGTCTGGTCTGGTACCACGTGACTGCTTGGGGTTCCTGACTGCATGGCGGTCTTAGGCTACTGGCTTCCCTAGAGAGTGTTCCAAAAGCCCCAGGAAGAAGCTAAAAGACTTAAGACCTAGCTTCAGAAGTCACATGGCTTCATTTCTGCCACCAAATTCTGTTGGCCAAAGTGAATCACAAGCCCAGTTCAGATTCCCAGGTAGCAGAGAGGAGTTCTCCCCTTCTGCCAGGGAGCAGTAGCAAAGAATTTGCAGTCATCTTTCTCACAAGGTTGTCATGAGAACCAAATTAGATTATTCTTTAATACATTTAGTAAATGTATAGTATATACCTGAGACAGGTCAGGTATGCTCTGGAGCATAGGAAAAAACCAACACAGACCTTGTTCTCATTGTGCTGTCTTTTCTGGGGTACAGAAAATTAAAAAAGCAATCAAATACATAAGACAACCACTGACTATAATGTTAAATACAAACAAGTAAAACAGGATCCAAAGACAGTGACAAAGAGGGCAAATAAAGAACTTGGGCTTTAGTTCGAAGCTGTTCCGTTCCCTTCAGACTTGGGAAGCAGGTCTCCATAGTCACTTTACCAGTGCGAGACAAGGCCACAGGTGAGGTAAAGGGAAGGACATTTAACTTTCTGCCTGCCTTCCTCAAGGGATCTCTTTGACCCCAGCATCCCAGAATTGCCTGACCCTGGCCTGAGACCCAAGGAGTCGTCTGCAGTCAGTCCAAGCCACAGTCTATGACCATAAACAAGACCAAGCCACCAAGTGAAGCCTAGAGCTTGGTTCACACCAGGGACCTAGGAGGGAGGCATGGTCAGGCTCAGCAATCAAGGGCGGAAGTTCAAGACAAGAATCTCCATGAATCTAGACTCTTTGCTTCTAGTATTTTCGCTTGTTTTTGTTTTTGAGATAGGGTCTCACTGTCACCCAGCTAGGGTAGAATGCAACCTTCATAGCTCACAGCAACCTCAAACTGCCAGGCACAAGTGATCCTCCTGCCTCAGCCTCCTGAGTATCTGGGACTGTAGATGCTCAACCCAACACCTGGTTAACTTTTCTCTTTTTCATAAAGATGGGTTCTTGGTCTCGCTCAGGCTAGTCTCAAACTCCGGAGCTCAAGCGATCTTCCTGCCTCGACCTCTTAGAGTGCTAGGATTACAGACCTGAGGCACCGTGCCCAGCCCCTCCTACTTTTGACACATAGTACAAGGCCTCCGTGACTCTGGGTCTTTGTTTCTTCATCTAGAGAGTAAGAATTGTGATAGTACTCCCTTCATAAAGTGGTGTGTGCTGAGCCTAGCATAGAACAAGTGCTTGATGCTATTACCACGGTGGGGTGATGACCAAGTGCCCCAGGAAGGAGCCAGCCAGGTAAAGGCCTAGCAGGGCTCACACTTCCAGGCTGAAATTTGTTCTGCACAATCCCTGCAGCAGAACCCACAGCTGTGCACCCACAAAAAAGACTCTTGGCTTTTGGCAGAACGTGGGTAAAAATTAACCAGATATTTAGAAACATGTCTGTGTGGTTTCATACTAGTCCACTGCTAATTTTTAGATAAATAGCACCTTTGTTTCTTCCCCCAAGGGATGGGTCATTTCCACAGGGGGGAGGCAGGGTGTGGCAGAAAAAGAGCTCAGGCTTGAAGCCAGGCAGATCTTGAACCAAAGTTTGACTCTGCTATGCCTGGGCAAAGGGCCCTGAGCACGTGTGCCCTCTTCTCAGAAGCGGCCTTCTCCTGGGAAACATGGAGCAGAGGGAAGCTCCCAGGGCTGCTGGAAGACCTACAGAAAGGAGCACACAGGGGTGGGTTTGGTTGGTCTCGTATTCCCTGCCCCCCAAGGAGAATGTCCACCTAGCCACCTGCACACCACAGAAACAGTATTATTAGATACTCATTATGGGAAGCCCCATAATAGTTCTACGACTTTAGACTTTAGCGAGCCTAGGTGAACTTTATCCTCTGTACTTCACAGAGGAAGATGCTCGAGCACAGCAGAGGGCAAACTACTTGCTCAAGGTCACAGAGCAGTGAGCACAGAGCCAGGATTGGAACACAGGTCTCTGGGACTCCCAGACCTGTGCTCTTGGCCCACTTCTACCAACTCCAACCTCTGATCAAAGCCCAAGTCTGCCTTCAAGGAGGTCAGAACTCTTACTCCTGAATCTCCATCTTTATGATCAACCTACCACACCATTACAGGTTGATTTCACATTTTTATTATGGATGTTGTAAAAGGCACCAACCTCAAAGCCATAGAGATCTGGGCTTGGATTCTGACTATCTGTCACAGATTGTGACCGTGGGCACATCCTGTCCCTTTCTGGATTCTTCTTCTTTTTTTTTTAAGAGACAGAGTCTCCCTTTGTCGCCCTCAGTAGAGTACCATGGAGTACAGCTCACAGCAACCTCCAGCTCTTGGGCTTAGGTGACTCTCTTGCCTCAGCTTCTTGAGTAGCTGGGACTACAGGCACCTGCCACAACACCTGGCTATTTTTTGTTGCAGTTTGGCAGGGGTCAGGTTCAAACCCACCACCCTCGGTATATGGGGCTGGCGCCCTACTCACTGAGCCATAGGCGCCGCCCTCTTTCTGGATTCTTTATCAAATACCTCCGGGGCTGATGTACAGTTCCTCAGGTAGGACCCCACCTGCAGTTGGTCATCGCAACATTGCTCTAGATCTTGCTGCTCTCAAGTTAAGATTCTCAGGTGTGAGGGCCAGGTCTGTACACTTCTTCCTGTGTTGTTCCCACCACAGCAGCATCCTAAATTAATCTGTGCTGAAAGGTTTTTTTTGTTCGTTTGTTTTCTGTGTGTGCTGAAAGTTTTAACTTTCTTTTGCAAAGATCAGGAAGTGTGATAGGGAGAAGTGGGCCAATCTGGCTAAACCCCCACACTCCATTCCTTCCTCCCTGGGCAGGGCACCATCATCCTCTTCCGTAATTCTGAAGCCCTGAATTTTCTGAGTCACTCTTCACTGTTGAATCAGGCTGAACTTTCCACACTCTCTCTTCCCTTCTCAACTGATAAAATAAACCCCAGTTTGTCTAGCAAGACCCTGAAAGCTTCCTCTGATCTAGATTTCCCATTTCCTTTCTCCTAGAGCCAGACTCAATGGGCTCTCCTCCTCGGCAGAGGGGCTGGGCAGGGACTGTTCCCACACTGAGCCTCTGCCAAAACTCTGGCTCAAGAGAGCAGTTTCACAGCAACTCCGCTTGAATCAACACAAGGGCAGACTCTAGGCCAAATGCTTTATAACCTCCTGGTGTGAAACCCAAAGCTTGGCTTACATAACACACCTAGCTCTGGCAACCTTGTGGGGGAGGCGCCTAGCTCATACTTCCTCTTTATAGTTTCTAGAAGTAGAAAGATGCCAGCAGTTGACATTTTGAAACTGGACTATTTGCAAAATGCACAAAACTTTTCCATCAAAAACTCTAATTTCTGGGTGGCGCCTGTGGTTCAGTGATTAGGGCGCTGGCCCCATATGCTGAGGGTGTCAAACCCAGCCCCAGCCAAACTGCAACAAAAAATAGCCAGGCCTTGTGGTGGGCACTTGTGCTCCCAGCTATTCGGGAGGCTGAGGCAAGAGAATTGCCTAAGCCCAAGAGCTGCTGTGAACTGTGACACCACAGCACTCTCCCAAGGGCGACAAAATGAGATCCCGTCTCTAAAAAAAAAAAAAAAAATCTCTAATTTCTACACATTGTAATAAATACTTCTCACTTTGTTTTGTAAAAGTTGGACTCATTCACGGGTGCATTTGATTAACTTTAACCCATGGGCAGCACTGTGCCAGGCACTAAATCAGACAGCTGAGTCATGGCTCCGTGGAGCTCAAGTCCTGGCCAGGAGAGGCCAGTAAACAAGGACACCAAGGAAGTGACTAGGGGTTAGGTGGCACCACTAAGCCAGGAACTGAAGGGTGACTGCAAGTACAAGCTCAGAGCTGGAAGAGCTGAAAGCGCCCCTGCAGCTGCAGAGAGTGGGGGAAGGGAAAGCAGGAGGCTCTGGAGTCCGAGTCCGCTGTCCTGGGGAGAGCAGGACAGACACCGCAGCGTCCATTCTGTCTTTCCGTTTTCTGACATGCTCTTCTCAGTAACAGTTTATCTTGGACCTTATTCCACCTCATTATTTTAAGCAACATAACATTCCTCAATATGGACAGACTATGGTTTAACCATTTTAGGACAAGTAACGCTATTCCTGCCATCTGTTGTGGCAAGTATGTCCAGGCTGGCCTTGAACCCCTGGGCTAAAACAACCTTCCCACTCCAACCTCCTGAATAGCAGCAGTAGAAGGCTAAGTTATGTTCAGTGGCTCTGATTTAAGGAGGCAGGACACATCCTAGAAAGCTCTCAGTTCAAACTTGGATGTGTGAAAGAATCACGATGCTCCCTAGGAAATCTCCATTCCTTATTGTCCCAAAGAATGAATGAGCCAATGCTGTGGTTTTCCAGCCTGAGTGATTCCTGATAGCATTTGCTTCTTAATTGGCAGTTAGGTAACTGTGTCCAATGAGGAGCAGATGCTATCTCCTGTCTCACAAGATTCCCAGGTGTAAAGATCAAGGTAAACACAGAATGCCAAACACATACCCACTTCTGTACATACTGTCCAGAATCATGGGGTTGGCTGGGGTTAGGGTGAAGGGCAGTCATCTCCCCAGATTACTGGAGACATCCTGGAAGCTGATCCCAACCCTGCCCTCCTCTCCTCCATGCCCAGGGGCTTTGGTTCCGCATTCCTGGATTTTCACCACTTCCAAGCCAGAAGGGTTGATTCAACTATAGGCTGTTGGCAAAGATTGGCAAAGATTGTTGGCAGGCAAAGATTCAATTTGTCAGCATGCTGATGGTGTGGCAACCTCTTATCTTGCCATGATCGCCTTCTCTGGCCAATTTCACCATCCCCTGTGTATCCCCATGTTCCCACTCACATAAACTCCCAAAAACTTTACAGTAAGTTCCTTTTGAGTAGAAATATTGGGTTGCCATTAAGCAGTCCTTTTCCTCCCTCCTGGAGCACAGAATTGTAAACATAGTTTCATAAGTGGCAACCATTCATATTTTCAGTAAATATTTACTGAATAGCAATCCTATGCCAAGCCCGGTGCTAGGGATACAAATGCAAACAATACAAACATGGCTCCTTCTTTCTGGTTTCAAATGTGATTCAATTGCCCCTTAAATATTTACATCCTTTTTTTTTTTTTTTTTTGAGACAGAGCCTCAAGCTGTTACCCTGGGTAGAGTGCTGTGGCATCACAGCTCACAGCAACCTCCAATTCCTGGGCTCAAGCGAGTCTCCTGCCTCCGCCTCCCAAGTAGCTGGGACTGCAGGCGCCCGCCACAGCG
>CAUYON010140589.1:0-23942 GCA_963573935.1 Arctocebus calabarensis | reverse complement strand
TTGGCCTAGCTTTCCTACCGGCACAAAAGTTAATTCCATGCTGAAGCTTAAAATGGCGCCTGCTCCCGCGCCTGCACACAAAAGGTAGGCGCCTGTTCCCGCGCCCGCGCAACCAGCTAATAGCCGGAGCTTCAAACCTGCCTATCAGCAAACAACACGCTCCCTTATATCCCGCCTCTTCCTCCCCCTGCTCACTTGTAAGCTTTAAAAACTGGCTTCCCGCCGCCGTTAAACAGACCTTGACAAGAAACCTGCTTGGTCTCGTTCTCTCTTTCTCGCCCATTCTCTTTCAGGCTCGGTCCCCCTTGTCCCCACGAATAACCGCGTCCCGCGGGACGGGACATGGCCTGAGATGGGAAATGAAGGTTTGCTGTTAGAATCCTCAGCCCTGTGCTAAAGCCTCCCCTCAGAGGGAAACAAAAGTTTGCTTTACCTCTATGGAGAAAAAACGGGGAAAAGAACATCTAAAGGGAGGCTGTATGTTGTGGCTTTCATTCATTCATCCATTCACTCATTCAGCCAACAAGGACTCCCAAACTGGCCACATTTTGTAATTGGCCCAGCCACATGCTATGGAAGAGTGTAAGGTGACTGACCTAGATCCTGTCCTCAAAGAACTTCCAGTCTAGAAGGAACTGGGCAACTTCAGACTTTCCACATGGGCAGAGCTTAGGGATGGCAAACACTGGAAATTGTCTTGCAGCTAGTTGAGAATAGTGAGACTCTATCTTTACTTAGAGATTCTGTATTTATCTGGGGTGGCTCAGGGAGTGAAGGGGGATGTCACCTTGAGCCACTTCTTGGCTTGGCTGCTGAGTAGGAAGATCAAATGCACGTGGAATGGCATGGGATACAGATAACAAGTGGGAAGGGATGGCAGGGAGATTCAGATGGAATTGGATGGGTTCAGAAGAGAGCAAAATGGCCCCTGCCTCCTCTTCCTCCTCCCTATCAAATTCGCTGGCTGAGTGAATCAGACAAGGCTTCTAGAACGATGAGTCAAGGATGCAGGAGAATGGGGGAAGAACATAAAGGGGAAGGAAGCCACCCAAAGACATGGAGCTAGGGAAGCCCGAGACCTACCTGGAGCTCACTCTGGATGTGTGGAATGCAGCCATCTATGCCATAGAAAACGTGGAAGGTCAGCTGCAGAGGCAAGCTGGGGCCAGACCTAGCAAGTTCTGAGACAGGAAGAGAAGAGGCTGAACTTCATCCAGAAGATGATAATGAGTCAAAGAATGTGAAATCCAGCGTGCATTTCAGGAATATTAATCCAGCTGACTAACAAGATGGATTTGAAAGGAGAAAAGGGAGCCAAGAGAAGCAATTAAGAAGAATCTGCCAGAACTGCTCAGAGGAGACAGAGGAGATGTGAGAAGCAGACTCCACACAACTGGACAACTGGCCGGACGGGAGGGGCAGCGCCGAGGGGCATCCTGAGGTCAAGTCTCTGAGGATGACGGTGAAATTCACGTCAATCAGAAAGACGGGAGGGGCTGCAGGTTGATCCCACACGAGGGGCTGAATTGTCCACAGGCAGCCACAAGGGAGAGCAGAAGTGAAGAAAGACACCGCTGTCATGAAATCAGGGGCGCCCGGGGCACGGCTGGGTCAGCAGGGGAAGGAGGCACTACTGAAGCTGCAAGGGAGACAGGAGACAAGGACAGACGCCGGCCGGGGCTCTGAGCGGAGGCCCTTGGCTCCTCCCCACTCAGCCACGTGCCCTATGAAGACGCAGTTCTGATCTCCAGCCTCTGCCTTGATGGTGTCTAATTTGCTTCTTCACAGTCAGGCTCCCCACGAGGTGGGGTTGCTGTTGCCTATTTGGTTCATTGCTGTGTCCCCTGCACCTGGAACACTGCCTGGCACATGATAGGTGCTCATGAATCCTTATTAAATGTCTTATCAATGTGTCTAACCTGACCACAGTCCCTGGAGAGAGGAGGTATGGGGAGGGGGGCAGACAGGGCTATGTGGCACATGAGCCCTCCCCCGCCTCCAGTGACCAGACTGGGAATGAACCATCATCCAAGAGAAAAGTGGGGAGAGGGCATCCCCTCACAGGCCAGTCTGAGCCAACTCAGGCCAGTCTTTCCCGCCTCCTCCCTGTCAAGGATTTGAACTAAGACACAAGAGTGGACATCAGCTGTGGTGGACACTGAAGCCTTAAAAGTACGCAGGCCCTGGGCTAGTGGCCATTTAGGGCCACGTGCAAAGTGAGGGTGGCAGAAGCTAGTCTGCAGAGACAGAGGCCAGAGAATGGAGCAGAAAGAAACAGAGACAAAACCCACACTATCCCAGAGAGATGAGCAGAGTGGCCTCCATTCCTAACCTTCCAGTTGCCTCACTAGGAGGACAGGGCTCAGTCCCTGGGCATTGTGGCAGGCACCCTGACCAGCCACCAGAGTACCCTTCAGGATGAAGGCCTTGTTCCCCAGCTGCTGGGAGTGGGAGGACTATCTAAGCCATCAGCCCTCCATGGTGATTGCCTTCCAGAACAACTGGGGAGTCTAAAGGCTCAGGCCTTGACTCCAAGTTGGGACAACTCTGAAGGGCCTCTCCAAGTTCCAGAGTGCCCCATGGGTCAGCTGAGGGACAATGTCAGAGCTCAGCTTCTCCCTCTGCCCAACCCTGCTGCCTCTGCCTGGCTTCCCCAGGTGCTGAGCCCAATCGAACTCTCCAACAAATGCCCCACATGTCAATTTCCTTCTCAGCACCTTCTCTTACTTCCCAGGGAACCTCCCTCTGACAGCTCTAACATTGGGTACCATATCCGTGATAAACTCTTATTAACGTTAGCCAGCGTCAGTGGCTAAATGTTAGTAATGTTAGCTAATTAGTAATGTTAGCTAACTAACATTAGCCACTGATGCTGGTGGGATAAGACCAATGGGACCAGTTTTTGCAAAATACCTTTCAACTCCTTCTTTTGTATTCCCATTAGCACTTACTACTGTGCTTTATAAGTAATACCAATAGTAATAATAATAGGTACCCTTTATAGAGCAAATACTATGTGCAGACATTAACCTAAGCATTTTACAAGGATCATTTAATCCTCATAGCATCCTTGTAAGGCAGATACTATTTTTACTTTTATAAAGAAAAAAATCTACAACCCATGGCACACTTTCCCAGAGTCACACAATTACAAAAATCCAGTCTGCCCCAAACAGAACCTGTGTCCTTCCCTTGCCTCTTGCAAAAAGGACACTCAATTACAGGGTCAAAGAAAGAGTCAATGATTTTGAACTTGTTGGGAGCCTATATTCATCTAGGTCAATCATTTTATATCGCTGAAGCCTGAAGGGATGATTTTTGTTTAATTCTCAAGGTCACACAATGCAGTTGCAACATATAAGCATTGAGCTCATATATAATCAAAATATATTCATGGTGCAAAAGAGTGATAAAAGGTAACTTAATATAAATGATCTTATAAGTACTTTACAGAATATTAACATATACATTTGACATATATATATCACTGTGCCGGCATTTTACACACCAAGCATGTGCATTATATTTTAAGGGCAATTTCATGAACTGTGTGGCCTGACATGCTGACTGTGGAATCTAAACCCCTGTAAGACGGGCTCCACCTCGGAGGCTGCTGGTGGCAAGCACAACCTGGAGCTCCTGACTCACCATCAAGCTTCCCTCCACCCCACCCACGTCCCCTCCTGCTTGTTTATCTGGTCTGATTTCAAAGAAACCAAAGCCTGTTTTGAGCCCTGCAACACTGCCATTTAGAAAAACTCTGAGCCACGGGACTCATGCTATTGAGAAATCCACGTGAATTACCCCCACTGCAGCCCTGCTTGCAGGATCACTGTTTCCAATTAAAGGACTGGCTGACACATGACGTCGCTGTTTGGGAAGCGTCCCATCACACCACACACTCTCCCAGATGTCCCCAGATTACTCCTGTGTGCCTTTTCCGTTTGCATTCTCACCCTCATCACCAAGCACTGTTCATTTCTTCACCATCGCCATGCCTGGGGAATGAGGTAAGGCACTAACGACACAGCACAACTCAAAGCAGACCAGCTTCCAGCTCTTACAGGAGGGAGGGCACAAGGCTATGGGACGACATTCAAACATCTCCAGCCCCAATCCACTCCACCCCACCTCTTCCTTCGAAGCCCTGCCCCCATCAAATGTATTATTTCCCAAGACACTCCAGGGTCATTCCTAATTCTAGGCCTCAAGAGCTCTTCCCACTCAGCTCCACTGTAATTCCATCCTTCACTTCTCAGCACAGGCACCACCTCCTCTGTGAAGACTTTCCTGCTCATGTGATAGAAACCAGAGCACAGAAGTGACATTATGTATCACCAATGGCAGGCTGCATGGCTGGCTCAAGTTATATTTAACCTACAAAGTGTTGAAGAGCTTGGAGTGCTAATAATTTTTGTTGCAAGCTCTCAAAAGTCATGAAAGTTTACATAAAAGTTCTGGCTTTCTGGATTGTCTGGAAAGACCAGTGATCTGGAAACACCAGGCTTCCTTCCTACACGGCAATAGTCAGATAAAGAGAGTAAAAACTCTAGAACTCCTTTCTTTCTTTCTTTCTTTTTTTTGGTTTTGCTTTTTTGTTGTTGTTTCGTTTACAATAAATAGCTCTATATGTCTGCAACGAACATATTTCACCAATTTCTAGACTGGGGGATTGGTTTTCATCCCATTTTTTTAAATCTCAATATTCACTTTTCAAGATAAAGGTCATTCTTTAGTATTTCTTTCAGCAAGTATCAATGTATATTAAACGTTCTTCTTTTTGTATATTTGAACATGCCTTTATTTATTTATTTTGTTTGTTTTGTTTTAGAGACAGAGTCTCACTTTGTCACCCTTGGTCAAGTGCCATGGCTTCATGGCTCACAGCAACCTCCAGCTCCTGGGCTTAAGCGATTCTCTTGTCTCAGCCTCCCGAGTAACTGGGACTACAGGCGCCCGCCACAACGCCCGGCTATTTTTTTGTTGCAGTTCAGCCAGGGCTGGGTTTGAACCTGCCACCCTTGGTATATGGGGCCGGCACCCTACTCACTGAGCCACAGGAATTTATTTATTTTTGAGACAGAGTCTCACTGTTGTGCTGGGTAGAGCAACCTCAAACTCTTGGGCTCAAGAGATCCTCTTGCCTCAGCCTCAGTAGGTGGGATTATAGGCACCTACCACAAAACCCAGGTTGTTTTTCTATTTTTAGTAGAGACAGTGTCTTGCTCTTGCTCAAGCTGGTCTCTAACCCCTGAGCTCAAGCTATCCACCCACCTCAGCCTCCCAGAGTGCCGGGGTTATAGGCCTGAGTCACCATGCCAGCTTGAACATGCCTTTATATCATGCACATTTGTGAGAGTGGGGTCAGCTGAACATGGACTTCCAGTTGACAGTTGACTTTCTCAGCATTTTCAAGACACTTTCCTCATGGTCTTCCAGCAGCCAGTCATTGCTGGATATGTTTGTTACCAGGTTACGGTTCTTCCTTTGTAGATAATTTATCTTTTCTCGCCAGAGCGTTTAAGAGTTAATATTTTTAGGTTTGTGTTTTATAAAGTTGCACTACAATCTATCTAGGTGTGGATTTATTTTTAGTTGGTACTTTTTAGACGATACTTTTATATGGTAGTTTTTCAGTCCTAGAACTCATGTCTTTAATTATGGGGACATTTGCCTTTAGTATCTTATCAAATATTGCTTCTCCATTCCGTCTGTTTTCTTCTGGAACTCTGGTTGACCCAGTTTAGAACCTTTCACTCTATTCTCCATGTCTCTCAATTGCTCTTTCATATTTTTAATTTATCGCTGTTGGTTGAGCTCCTGCTAAACTCCTCAGCACCAGCTTCTGATTCACCTCAATTATGTCCCAAATCAAGTCAATTCCATCTACTGAAGTTTCATTAATAAATATAACTCACAGCAATCTCAAACTCTCAGGCTCAAGTGATCCCATTTCCTCAGCCTCCCGAGTAGTTGAAACTATAGGCATCCACCATGACACCTGGCTACATTTTCTATTTTTAGTAGAGAGGGGGTCTCACTCTTACTCAGGCTGGTTTCGAACCCCTGAGCTCAAGCAACCCACCTGCCTCGGCCTCCCAGAGTGCTAGGATTACAGAGGTGAGCCACCACACCCAGCGTCATTATTTTTTACTCTTTTTCATAGATGCAGTTCCCTTTGTCAGCCCTTCAAGGGTCTTCGGGGAAAAAAAATATACATATATATATGAATATAAATAGTGAGACAAAGTCTTACTATGTCGCCCTCAGTAGAGTGCTGTAGCATCACAGCTCACAGCAACCTCAAACTCATGGGCTTAAGTGATACTTTGCCTCAGCTTCCCAAGTAGCTGGGACTATAGGCACCCACCACAATGCCCAGCTATTTTTTTGCTGTAGTTGTCATTGCTGTTTAGCCGGCACGAGCCGAGTTTGAACCCGCCAGCCCCAGTGTATGTGGCCAGTGCCCTAACCACTGAGGTATGGGTGCAGAGCCTTCAAAATATATTTGTGAAGTCATTATTAGCTTTTGCTTATTTCTTATAGTCTGAAGTGAATCCGTCTCCCTATTGCTGATTGTGCTTGCTGTGTCCCTCTTTTTCTCTCTTTTCCTTAGCAATAGTTTTCCTCACGTGTGTTTTCCTTTTTCCATTTGGAATGGTAGGCTCATCTTGGGTGGGGATAAGGTTTATTTTGTGATTGTTGCATTCTCTCTCTCTCTCTCACTTTGAAGTTAACTGTTCCTGACCCAGCAGAATCCCCAGTGCAGAACCAGACCTTGCAGTAGCTCAGGGCTTAAATTCCATGGTGATACTGGGGACCTTGCAATCTTGCCACTGAGCTGCTGGGGGGCTTGTCCATGTACTGACCACGAGGGCAGGTTAGTAAATTGCTTGGTATTTGCCACAGCCTTAGGTAACAAAAAAGAGAAGTTCCACCAGTGAAGGGGGAAATCAGCCACCCCTCTCAGGTCAGGAAACCCCACTCCAGCCCCAGATTTCAAGCACTAAGCCTGACCCTCTGGAACTCAAGATTCTCCTTGAGATTTTCCTCAAAAGCCAGAGAAAGAAAGTCGATCATTTCTGCAGCTCCCTTGTGAATACAACTGGACACCCAGGTCCTGTGTAAAGAGGGGTCTTGACAATATTAAGATTTTCCAGCTCTCACAGCGTAGTTGATTTCACAGTCATATTCCCTGAGGTCCACATAGCACTGTGCTGTTTCGACAGTTATGCTGGAACATGTGACTAAATTGATTCTCCCTCAAACCCCAGAAGATGAGTATTAATTATCCCCACATCCCAGATGGGGAATTATCTCACATCACCTGGAGGACCCACAAAAAGGAAGTAGCAAAGCTGGGGCACAAATCACTAACATAAGCCACCTCTGGAAAGAAATTTAAGACATTATTCTATTTCCATGTACAATAGGAAAAGCACAGAATTGCAGACAGGTTTCCACGGTTGCTGGGGTTTCTCCTAAGACACCAACACTTACAACCCCTTGACGGCAGGTGAGTTCTCACTCTAACCTGCACCATGACCTACTATTTAGAGGCACATGAAGGCCTCAGCAGGCTGCAGGAAATAGCAGTGGGTCGACCCAAATGAAACTCCCACACACACTCTCTCCAAGCCTCTCATTGGCAGCCAGAAGCGTCTTCCAACTCATTTGAGTGCCTGTCCCATTCACATGCTCCCAAGAGTGAGCCACTCTAACATCAGTTCTGGCCGTGAACAAGGTCAAAGGTATCTGCTCAAGGCTCCAACTCATGTTCAGCGCTCTGGTCCTGGGGCTGCAACTCTCTTTGCCTGTGCACCTAGACTACAGGAGCTGACACCTGCCTTTCCGAAGACCCCCACCCTCCTGCAGACTCCTTTTCACTTCTGGTATCTTCATGCCCCTGGCCGTTTCTTGGCACTTGTTAGTGTGTGTGGGTCCCTGGTGGTGCCTCCCCTGCCATGCGCACCTGTGAACTGTCCTGCCTGAGCTTGTCTCTGGGGCCAGTGCTTAATAACATTGGGCCGCCTCAGTCGGCCTCACCACCCACCTCCGTCTTGTCTCAGACACCCATGCCACAGTAGGACACACCATTGAATCTATTTGTCTTTCATTCGCTTAACACATGATCAGTGAGCACAAGAGGAGCACCCTGCCACAGTAGGGCAGTGGGATACAAAGGCAGAACACACGTTCATCAGCCGTACTACTGAGCAGTGAATGACTCAGAACCCAGGTCTTAAATAATTTCATGCTCATAGTCTTATATTCCAGACAGACAGTATGCTCCTGAGACCAAGAACCGTGTCATGCACTTACCCCATTTGCCCAGCCCCCATTTTATATGCTCCCCTGAAAGCTTTGATAGGAGAGGCTGGTACAGCCAGGATGCCCATTTTTTAAAATGAAGACCCACACCACTTGTCTCTAACTGTCTACCTGCAAAGTGAGACTATGGAAAATATCTGGCAAAGAGACAGGCCTCCTAGCTATGGAGAGAGAAAAGGGGTCTGCCCATAAGGCCCACCTGAGAAGGCAGAATGAACATGTGCATCTCCCTTCAGCCTCCATCCTGCTACATGATACTTTCCAAAACCAGATTGGGTCGTGTCTCTTTCCTCCTTGAACACCTTCAGGAACTCCGAATTTCCTTAGCTCAGCTTAGCTCAACATTCAAGCCCTGGGTGATCAAAATGGTGGTTGAAAATGCAGTCTCTGAAGCCAGGCTGCCTGGATTCAAATCCCAACTTTACCACTGACTATTTGCTTGACCTTGGGCAAGTCACTTAATTGCTCAGAGTAATACCTCCTTCATGGGGTTATTATACAGATTAAAGAGTGAATAGGGAGTGAACAAGCACTAGTATATATTGTGGTGGTTTTACAATACTATTACAAACTCTTTGACCTTCTCTCTTCAAAAGGGGCCTACAAGCATCCTTTATATACTCCTAACTCATTGAGATACTCAATGGCTTGCTTCTAATGAAGAGAGTATGGCAGAGGTAAAGGTGTATGACTTCTAGGACTAGGTCACACAAGGCATTGTGATTTCCTCCTTACTTTTTCTTGGAGGAATAACTGACTCTGCAAGCCAACCGCCACATTGTGAGGATGTTCAAGCAGTCCTATGGAGAGATCCACGTGGTGAGGAACCAAGGCCTCCAGCCAACAGCTATGTAAGTCAGCCATTGTGGAAGCAGGTTCTCCAGGTCCAGGTAAGCCTTTAGTTGACTGTAGCTCCAGCAAGATCTTGACTATCCTAAGCCAGAACTATCCAACTAAGCCATTCCTGATCCTTGAACCATAGAAACTATGTGAAAATGTTTGCTTTAAAATTGTACATTTGGAGATAATTTATTTCACAGCAATAAATAATTAATACATATATGAAAATTTAATATACGTAAAGGATTAATAGAAAGTTAGAACAGTACCTGGCATAGACAAAGTGCTCAGTATTAATACTTCATATTACAATCACACTGGGCTATGTACTATTCTCCAAGCTTATCATATATTTTAAATTTTAGAATAAAACAATTTGAATGTCAAAATAATAATGATTATTATGGATTATAACTCATTGAATAAAACAGATATTAATGAGTCCATGCAGATACAAATGAATGAATGAATAAACAAACACACAAAGGAACAACGAAAGCTCTACCTTGCAGGAGAATTCCAAATAAAAAACAAACCAGGAATGATGAAATTATAAAATCATCATCTGACAAAACATGATGCTAAGACCAAAGGGTGAATGTCTGATGAGGGATACAGCATTTATGCAGTCTCAAAGGAGTTCCTATAAAATGATCATTAAATACTAATTAATTAATGGGTATAAAGTACTTGTTAATTTACTTTGCAAGGGAAAAACCAGGCACATACCACCTGAATCGACTGATAAATGTTAACATCACCAGTGAAGGGGGAAATCAACATCATGTGCCTCCTGAAAGGATGCACTAGGAGGCCTCCTATGGACCAGAGCTTGTCTTATTCATCTCTTTACTGTTCATTGGGCACTGTGTGCCAGACACTGCACCAAAAAGCACCAGACACATGTCATGTCATCAGCTCTTCACAGTGACTCTAGCTCTGGGAAGTCAAATAGCCTGCCCAAGGCCACACATGCAGAAAGATGCAGAGTCAGGGCATTAACCGTACCTCTGTCCACCTCCAGAGCACTCAGATGCTCAATAAATGCTCAGTCCAGTTCTTCCTGCAGCTCTGGGAAGTTGCTGGGAAACCCAGTGCAGTTGCTCGGGACAGAGGTGCATTTTCCTTCTTTCCTCTGATAAATACCAAAACCAGCAATAGAAGGGAGAAAAAGTGCTAGAAGTCAAGTCCAAAGGCTGCAGTTTCAGCTCTGCTGCTCACGTGCGGGGACCTTACTCATGCCTGCTGCATCACCACCTGCCCTGACATTAGACCAGGGCAGTGGTTTTCAAACTTCCTTTAGCAATCCATTTTCTTTTTCAAATGAACTCTTTTGCAAAACCTCAGTAGCATTATTCACAGTAGCCTAAACTGAGAGGCAAAACAAGTGTCCATCTGCTGACTGACTAAACATGATGTGCTATGTCCATAGAGTGGAGCATTATTCATCATTAATAAAGAAAGGAAATTCCGTCACATGTTCCAACACAGGTGAACCTCGAGAAAGACATTATACTAAGTGAAACAAGCCAGTCACAAAGAAAGGGATACTGTAGGATTCTACTCACAGGAGGTACCTAGAGTAGCCACGTTAGTTGCCATGGAAACTAGAACAGTGGGTACCAGGGGTGGGGGGAGAGGGAGTTAAGTGTTTAATGGGCACAGAGTTTTGGATGAGGAAGAGGAAAAGATCTTGATACTTGTACTGCAGTGTGAATGTACTTCATGCCACAGAAATGCACACTTAAAAACGGTTAAAGTGCTTAACTTTGAAATTATGCATATTTTGCCCCAATGAAATAAAGAATAACCTCAGTATATACATAATTGATGAAGCAAAAATAGGGAATGGGACATTAAAATGCCCCCTTTATATACTCTCCACCCCCTGTCCCCACAATATGACTGCAGGGAATCCCCATCCCAGAGGACACACGGACACATGGACTTTTTCAATCCCAGTATTTGGAGCTCTGGGAGCAATGCCTGCCTGTGGATTTGCTGTCTAAATTCTGAAACCTGCTCCTTCTGATGAAGTCCACAAGATAAAGCACAGTGGAGACAACACTTCCAACACAAGGATGAGGACTCCAGAATGATCAGGCAGGTGGGGACATACGGGGTCGAGGGGAGCAAGCCTTGGAGGAAGCACCAAGGTGAGCAGAGCTAAAAAGCATGAGCACTGCAACCCAGCAGCACGGAGTGGGCCCTGAGCAAGCCAAATCACCTCTCGGAGCCTCAGTTTCCACATCTGCGAAAAGCGAACAATAATACGGGTACCTACCTCCTAGGGCGTGTTGAGGATGAACTGAGATGATGTACATACAAGTGTCTGGCACAGTGACTCCAAAAAGAGGAAGCCACTATGACAGAGGCCGTGTCTGGCAGAGTTCGAGGGTTGGGATTTGGAGGCAGGCTTGACCTTCAATCCCTGCTCCGCCACTTAATAGCTGTGTGACTTTGAGAAAGTGATCCACCCTGTCTGTGCTTCCCTTTCCTCATCTATAAAGAGAGGGTGATAATCATACCCACTTCTCAGTGGGCCAGTACAGGTCGGGCTGTGAGAACAACTCCTGGTACACAGCTAGTGTTCCATAAACCTGGGCCAGTGCTGCTGGCATCATCTGCCCCAGGCCTCAGTCTGACCTAAAGCAGCAGCCCTGGCTCGGACAGAGAGGGATGGAGCCCATGTGACAGGGGCCGCTCCGTCCCAGCCAAACCTAATGCCTGCATTAGGGGTCTGCTCTCCAGCCCAGCACCACTCCTATGGGAGAGAACACTGCCAACCCAGGACTCTAAACAAGCGGCAGGGCCTGAGGCCTCCTCCAGGGCAGTTCAAATGGAGAAATGGAAGAGAAGGAAATAAGATTGTTTTCCTATTTTTACCTCAAAAACAAGCAGAGGGTGTGGGCCCTCTGCTGCCCTGACATTTGATCGGCTTATGGTCTTCTTGACCAAAGGTGTTTTGAATGTGGCCACCCCTTGGCTTTGCCCTCAGTCTTTGCCTGTGGCTTACCACTGAAGCCAGTAGCTAAATTTAGACCAAACGGCTGCTAGGGCCCAACTGGAAGGCCACTGGGGGTTTGCAGGGGTGGGGCCAGAGAACGGAAGCAGACCCCAAATTGCTTCTGGACATTGGGATCCTAGCCACAAGCCTGACCTGAACTATTGCAAGGATCTCTGCTCCACACTCCAGCCAGCAACAGGCTATGGAATTGGGGCCCGTGCAGTCAGGGCTGTAGTGAGTCAGAGACCCCAGGATCCCACAGTGGGAAACAACCTTATAGGAAACAGTGATGTTCCCAGTGGAACCCTTGTCACTGTCACCCCTGGAGTGAACTCAGCTGAACTCTGCAGATGAGGAAGTTGGGGCCGAACACCATCATCTCCATGTCATGGACACCCTATTCTGGGTACGTAGGAAGCACCTTACCCGTGGCATCTCCTTCAATATCGTGCTATTACTTCTCGGTTATTACAAGTCATGAGATTGATAAATGGCACAGAAGCATTTAAAACCAGGCTGATCGTTTTTAAGACCCCATGCATTTAAACACCATAATCTACCGTATAAACTGGGGCACTAAATGGCTCTAAGTCACCTGGCAAATGCTGTTGGTGCTGAGCGGGGACCCCAAATCCCCTGACACCCAGACTATGTTACACAATGTACCCATACGTATGCACACACCAGTTATTCTGAAAAATAGCCGCTATGGAGGCACCCAATACGGCAAATGCGAAGCTTCTCCTTGGCAGCTGAACACTTATCATCTTTCTTACATATAACACAGGCATTTCAGGTAAATGCCATGGCCACTCAGCACTTCAGATGGTCTCTATTATTCCAGTCGGTGTCCACAGAATTCATACTGCACCTAGCTATTAGGTGAAATCCCCATTACATGCGAAATACAGGTTAAGGCTCATGCTTAGTGAATACTGTATTTTCCTGTGAATAATGAATACTTTTTGTCCAAATTTTTTGAGGGAAATAAATGTAAGGATTCACATTATATATGAGTAGTACAGCTCGGGAGCTGGGGAGCCTAGTAGGCCTCCCAGGCTGCAGCACCCTCCCACCTGGGCCCTCTGCAGACCCCCAATGTGGCAGAGTGGGAAGGGTTCCCAGGAGAGATAAGAGCCTGAGCAGGTGGCTGCAGGAGGGGGGTGCAATCTGCATGTTTACCAGGGGAGCACCAGCCCTCCCCAGATTTGTGTCTCCCAGCCAAGAGCTGGCACATCCTTGAAGGGGGTTTTCCTGAAAGTTTGTGCCCAAATGTGGGTGCACGTTATACACAGAATCATGTTTTATGTGGCAAAATGTGGATAATTCACACAAAGGTTCCCTATGGATACAAATCCAGTGCCAGCCCAACCTATTGCCCAGCCCTGTCTCTGGGCTCTCAGGCCTGGCCACCAGGTACATGGGTCTCATGATCCCATCAGCTTTGGGCCCAGCCCCTGCACTGTGGCTCCCCTTGGGAAGCGCAAAGACAAGCTGGCCTAAGTTACGGTGGAAGGCCAGGCCTTTAGGCAGGATGAACCCCTAGAGCCTTGGTCCCCTGGCAGTCCTCAGGGCCACATCCAGAGAGAAAGGGCCACCCCAGTGGAAGCCTGTCCTCCCACTGTCTTCTCTGCCAGGGAGGGTGGCTCATGCCATGTGGCTATGAATAAGGGCCATACTAGAGTGAGGCACCCACCACGCTGGCCAGCAAGTCAGGCAGCCATGCAGCCCTTTCCAGGGACGGTCCTGCAGACAGCTTCATACCCAGCTCCAGAAGGAAGACCCCTGCCTGTCCCTCCTCTCTGTTCCAGTCCCCTCTTCTATTATCCCTGTGAGCCACAAACCCCACCCAAGGTTCACCCCTTCCTCCAGGTCTCTCAGCCTGTCCCAATCCTTCTGTGTCTCCTGTTTACTTCCCTGCAAAGACACCACCTTGCAGGCTTAGCCTTTTTCAGGCTTAAATGTGTCACACTTCCTGCTTAAATAAACCCATCTGTGACTTTCCCTGGCTCTTAGGATAAAGGCCAAAACCCTTAGTAGAACCTTCACAGCCCTGTGTGCTGGCCCCTGATTTCCTTCCCCAAACCCCCTTCCCTGCCACCTCCACCCTGCTTCAGCCACACCAGCCTTCTTTATTGTCTCTGTTCCCAGGGCCCTTGCCCGTGCTGTTACCTTGGTCTAGGGAGCTCCTTCAACCTGGTTAATAATCCATTCAACTTTCAAAACATCTTCCCCTCTTCCCTGAGCCCTCACACTAGGTCAGATGCCTTTGTTAAATGCTATCACAGAATTCTGCTACTTCAGAGCCTTATCTCGGGTTGTAATTGTACATACATTTACAGCTATACATGTGGTTATCTGATCAATGAATAAGAAAAAGCTGTTAGTAAGAAAACCTCATGAGAGGAGGCAACTTATCTGTTTTCACTTATTGCTCTATCTCTATCAATAAATATTGGTCAAATAAATAATAATGAATGAATGAATGATTCTTCCACCTACTGCCTGAACCCAATCCAACCTTTCCTGACACCACCCTTCCCAGCACAAACCTGTCTATAAAGGCTTCTCATCTCCCTGGCCTCAGGAGCCCAATTAAACCCTTTTCTTCCTTCTCTCGGGATCACGTCATTCCATTGAACCTTCCTCAGACTGAGCTCCGTAAGGCCAGGCATCAGGTCTGTCTCCTTCACCTTTGTAGCCCCAGCACCTAGTACATAAAATGTATTCATAATGAGTTGTTGAATAAAGGGCTTCCCATCCTTAAAGCTCATCTGGACCAGACTGCTAGGTGCTCTCACAAATTTTGCTCTCCTCTTCGTCCACAGATAGAAATTCCCCACCTCCTTTGCAGCTAAGAGTGTCCATGTGACTAAATGTCTCTCATTGGAATGGGAGTGAATGTGATGGTGATCCAACATCCACATGGAGGTGAATCCAACATCCTAGAACACAGCAGAGCAACAATATGGAAGGAACCAGGTCCCTGAATGACATCATGGACCACAGCCTCTCAACAACATGAACCAGAGAGAAATCAGTTTTTATCCTATTCAATCATAGTACTTTGGGTGTCTCTACCCTCAACATCTATGGACCTCTAAGCCCACATGCTTAAGAGCAACTGCAGACTTGGCTGCTGGTACACAGCCTCCCTCACGACTACCACCTGCCATTGGCCAAGGCCATGCTGAAGATAGATTATTGCCCTGACTGCATTTCTTCATCCTCACTAATCTCATTGTCTTCTACTCCACCCTCCTCAAAATCCACTCACATGGCCCTACCCTGATCTTGTCAACTCCTAGGATCTGACCTGCGTCATGAATGCTCAAGTGGAAAACCCCACTCTAGCTACAACTGCTCATTCTTTTATCTCTACCTGACAGGCAATGACTTCTACTCTTCAGCCTCCTGGAGACCTCAAGCCCTGGGGTTCTTGATCCTTCTCTGAACCAGAATCCCTGAGAGACAGGACCCACCTGCCACCAGCAGCTTACCTAAGGCAGCACTTCTCATGGGCCCACTTGTGGTGTGCAGCAGCTCTACTGGGGTCTAGCCCGTGGCCGCCCTCACTGCACCCCAGCCTGAGCTGCTCCCTGTCCCTGCAGTTCCAATCTGGACCAAGACACAGAGGTCCTGACTCATCCTGCTGGTTTTCCCCTGAGGCCTCTTCACTCCCTTGCTCATTCTCCATGGCTAGTTCCCTTCCCCATGTACGCATCTGACATTAGGTGTTCCCAAGGCGTCCCATCTCTGGCTCTTCTCTACTTGCCTCTCTGTTCCCCTGAAACGACCTTGCCCTGCCTATCCTTGATTCATACAAGTGCTGACAATGGCCACATCCGGGACCCATACTCTGACCTTGCTTCTAAGTTCTGGGGGCCAAATTCTCTGTCTTTGCCCAGTCCTGCTTCCCTTTGCCAGGTCCCAGACTTATAGCTGGCTCTGCCCTTGGGATGTGCTGCTTTTGAGGCACGTCTCCATATGTCCAGGACGCAGGTGGAGGAAGGAGGAGAAGCCAGCTCCCAACTCTACTCTGCAGCCTCTGCTGAAGATCATTCGCTCCTCCACTTCAGACTGAAAGCAAAAACCTCTTTTTCAGCTTCTAAACAAGAGCCCAGCCCAAATACCTTCCAATGCTCAGCATGCCTGGCTGTGTTCTTCCCACCCTACTCCTCCCTCAACGCTGCTTCCAAGCGCACTCAGCAGCTGCTTCCAAGCGCACTCAGCAGAAGCAGAATGCCTCCAGGGAGTGACACGTAAAACCACCTAATGACCAATAAGGGTAGTTACAGCATTTGTGCAACCCTTTCCAATTCACAAAATGTTTTTTCAAAAACATTCACTCATGGACTTTCCAGCACAAGCCTATGCAGTAGGTGATATTCTCCCCTTTCTGCTGAAGAGAAAAGGAAGCCCAGAGAGGTTAAGAGACCCGTCCAAATGTGCAACTACCAAGTGGCAGCATATCTGTGTCAACAGGAGATAACAGAAAGGCAGAAGTTAGGTCCAAAATGCAATCTTGTCTTCTCAGCCAAAAAGTCTAGCAGAGAGAACTTGGCCCTTGGCCCTCTCCAGTCCCAGGCTCGGATCTGGACAAACTCAGACATTTCATCCTCCAGTGCCAATTTTGCCTGTGGTCAGAAGCCCAACCATCAGCTCTGCTGTTACTAGCTGCTCCAAGTATGCTCAGAAAGTCCCCATCTTGCTCAGGATTTGAACTCAGACCCTGCCAGGGAATCTAGTGCTTGGGTCCCCTCTCCCCCAGCACCAGGACCAAGCACGTTTTGCATGAGCAGAATATGCAGTTCTTGCAGCTGGTTTCAAAATGAATCCTTTGTTTCCATTCACCTGTGATTTTTAATATCCACTTAACAACTTTCAAAGGCCCAGAAGTGGCACAATGAGTTTATTTAGAATAAAAGACACTCTTTCTGGGTTTTCAGCCATCTCTTTGTACCTGCTTGGAGGCAAGCCAACTAAGAGATGAGCTTCTTGAACCAAATAAGCTGTTAAGAGACAAACCTAGTTCTGCAGATACGAGTATAGAAAGAAGGACGAAAAATGAAAAGCATCCTGGTTTATAATTTCCCTTTCATTCATGTTTTTGGCCCCTATCCTGCCAGCCAAAATAGAAAAAAATATAGAAATGCCTATTTAGATTTCCAATACGTTGCAGTGGTTAAGAGCATAAACCCTGCAGCCAGACCACATGGCCCCTACGTGTGAGTTAGAAACATTCACAGCTCAGCATGAAGGTGATAGCAAGATTTCAAGCTCAACTGGTCCCTCCACCCTTGTACACCCTTGTGCAGTCTGCAGCCAGCACAACTGTACATGGTGGCACTAATCTCAATTCTGACTGACACCTATTGTATAACCCTGGGCAAGTTTCTGAGCCCCTCTGTGAATCCATATGTCCATGAGGATAGTAATAGGAACCCTCTTACAATGTCATGGAGGATGAAATGAGATAACATACAGCATGTGCTTAGCATAGAGCCTAATGGCAAGAAAGCGCTTTGTGAGGACTACCACGATCATTCTTATGCAACAGTTCCTGCCCTCATGGAGTTTACCATCTAGTGGGAGAGGCGGATTGTAAATACATTCCATCTATCCGTTCCCAAGGTTGGAAGTAGGGGTGGCAAGTAGTGAGGAAATTGCTCTTGAAGGATCCGTAAGTAGTTCAGCCACACAGAATAAGAAAATGCAGGGATGAGGAAGGAAGGCATCTATGGCTTCAAGAAAAGCACATACACAGGTGGAGATGTGACACATCACTGCACACTCCGGGAACAGTGAGAAGTTCCCGCACCGGTAACTACTAATTATGAATTTCTGCTGAGCTCAGGTGCTGGTAAATGAGCAAATAACTCCCTCTGGGTGCTGAACTTGTGAGTCTCAACACCAGCCATACCTTGTGTCAATTAGGCCAAAGCCTTCTGAAATTGACAATGACTTTGAATTAACTGATACATGTGCTGGATGACACAGGGACTGGACACTGCTACTCGGAGAGCAACTCCTATAAGCAGGCCAGCACTTTCTGAAGGGGAAGACAGAGTAAAGGGAAAAGCTCTGGAAGTCAGGGTTTCTGGGTTCCTGCCCCACCTCCAAGGCAAGTCTCCCCTTCCTGAGCCTGTTCCCTCATCTATAAAGTAAGTGGAGCTGGACTTTCTTCTAGGAGACAGTACACCATAACTGCTTGGAGCCTGGACTTCTAAAGCCACACAGGCCTGTGTTTGACACTTGTGAAGAGGACAGAATGAGGATTGAATATATGTAAAGTGCCTGACACAGCGACAGCCCCACAGGAAGCGTGGAGGAAGTGTCGGGAGTGGGGATCACCGCCAGCAAGGCAGTGCAGGCCCCCAGGATGTATCAATGAATGTCTGCGGAAAGAATGACTCCCCCAAACCTACAAACCAAGAGTCTTTGGCACTTGGGAAGTTTTTGAGCCAGGGGAAGCCCTGTGCCAGGGCGAGGCAATGGTCTTGACCCACTTCAGACTGGTAACATTGTCTTTCTGTTTGGCTTGAATGGATTTTCCAGATTTTTTTTGAACGTGGAAAACACATGACAACCACAGAGTGGTGGTGGCGGGAGTGGGTGGGGAGGAGGCGGGAGGGGTGAGTGGAAAGAAACTCTGGTGATAGAAACCAGAAGAGATTTCCAAAGAGCCCAGAAAGCTGCGAAAGATGGTAAGTCACACCCTGACTCAACATGAGGAAGGCGCACCAAGCAGAGCTGGGCTTCTTTCTAGGGCATCCCAAATGGCCCTTCGTGGCTCCTCAAGGGAAGAAGGTTTTAGGGTACTTTCTGTAAAGACTTGTGGACATTCACTGTTATTATGATTGTGAATGACGCTGAGATCAACTATCACAAAACGCTCTCTCCACGTCCTTTCCTCTGTACCTTGGCACAGCCAGGTGGATGGTCTGACGTGGCTACTTCACAGGTGTGGGCCTTGAGGCTTGGGGAGGTAAAGAGGACACTCTTCCACTCCAGCCCTTCCATTGCTGGTGGGTAATGAGCACTTGGCATGTGCTCCGAAGAGGCCAGGGCCACGTGACACAGCTGTGCTTAAAGTGGCGGCATGAGTCTCAGACCTGTTCCATCTCTCTGCAGGACAGCCCCATGTGTCTGAGGAGTGGGCAGCCAGCTCCCACCTACTGTGTCCTGCTATAGATGACCCCAACCCCTTCAGGGCCCAAGTCCCACACAGGAGGCTTGGGACAAGACCCTTGGAAGGGCCAAGACCCCCTGAGGCCCCAGCAGCCTCCACGGAGCCCCATGAGAACTTGAAAAGAACCAGACAGCTGATGAAAAAGGATCCATAGACTGTGTTACTCCTCAGGCCCCACTCAAGAGCTCAGCCGCCCTTGAACCATCCAACCTGCTCCAAGTTCAGGGTCAGCTGAGTCTGAGTCAGAGGTCTGTGTTTAAGTGCCCCCCTGCCACATAAAGCATTTCTGGGACATGCGTGAGCCTCAGTTCTCTCCTCTCCAAAATTCGAACGCTTACGGCGCTAACCTCGCAAGACCATCCTGAGGCTTACCAGAAAGAAGGCCTCTGTGTGCACTGGAAGCCTTGCCCAAACACATACGCAGGGCTACTGGTCTGATGAGCCCTTCACTGCTCGATAGCTGTTGGAAGGATGTCAAAAGTTTCTTATTAGAATCTTACTAAAAATCTTATTAAAACTTTATTATTAGAGTTTTAGTAAAAGGCTTCTTTTATTATTATTAAAAATCTTTGCCTGGCTGCCTCAAAATAGCCCCTGTGTGTCCAAACTCAACACGGCATGAAGGAAGCTGGTAGCTAACACGCACAGCCCATCTTTGGAGGTGAGGGGCTCTAGTGGGGATCCAACCGCTGCGTTCATGTCCTGGGGCTGCCCCAACACAGCCCCACAGACTGGGCAGTTTCAACAACAGAGACTGAGCACGTTGGTCCGTGAGGCTGGACATCTGAGACCCAGGCATCGGTAGGGCTGGTCCTTCTGGAGGCCATGAGGCACATCACTCTATGCCCCTGTCTGAGCATCGGGTGGCCTGGGACACTCTTTAGCAGCTTTTGGCTTCTGCTGCGGTCAGCCCAATCTCTCTCTTCACGTTCCCATGGTGTTCTCCTTGTGTGCCTTTCTGTCTCCATGTCCCCATGTCTCCTTTCCATGAGCACATCAGTCACATTGGGTCAGGGCCCATCCTAATGACCTCCTTTTAACTTCACCTCTGTAAAGACGCAAATGAGGTCGCTCTCACAGGTACACAGGGTTAGGATCTGAAAATCTTTTCAGGGGATACAACTCAATCCAGAACAAATACCTTCCACCCAAACCTCCAAGGCATGCAGAGCCTGGATCCTGGGTGCACCCGCACCTCCCACACGTCGTCTGTCTCCACCTGTTTCCAGTCGAGCTGTGGGGCAGCCGCTGTGGAGTGTTCATCCCATAACCCCCAGTCAGACCCCTCTCTGCCCAGAGCCAGGCCTCTCCCAGGCACTTATGAAAGAAGCACATATGCAACCTGATAGGTTTAACAGCGATTCTCAACCTGTGGGTCACTTTGGGAGCCGAACAGCCCTTTCATGGGAATGTCCTAAAACCATCACATATATCCCATACAAATACAGACGTATGAAAATAATTTATGGTTGGGGGTCACCACAACATGAGGAACTGGATTAAAGGGTGGCGGCATTAGGAAGGTTGAAACCACTCATTTAGAATATCAAAGTGAGTGTGCAGAGATGGACAGAACTGTGGGGCGGAGGAAGTGGAGGGGGACACGTGGGCTGCAGGGTAAGCCAAAGTCAGGAAATGCCCTGGAAGGCGGCCACCATGAAGACCCGTTACAGGGCCTGTGCCCAGTGCAGTAGCTGAGACTCAAGGTAGCACAGGGACACAGCAGGCAGGGAGGCCAGAGGGAGAAGTAAACAGAGACAATGTCATGTGAGAGGAAGCTGGGAAGCTCCCAAGGCCAACAGGAGAGGTGGCGGGGCATGGCTGGCAGCCACGAGCCCTGAGCACTGTGTGCCGTGGCCAGCCAAGTCAGCTGGGCTGGCATGGTGACGCCATGCATCTGGGGGCCCAGGCACACACTGCCAGGGAGGCTTGGCCACATCTGGTCCAGCTCTGAGCGGGGCGCTTCCCACACTCCCTGCTCGGGAAAGCTTCACCCTGGTGAGGCTGGCGGTGCCACACGCTGGCATCTGCAAGTGCTCTACACAGCATGGGCATCAGCACAGAGGGCGCTCACGGGTGAAGCCCACAGTCTTAACGCTGGGCCAATGCCCAGCTCTGGCAGGCCTCAGAAGACAGGAGGCTTCCTGCTTAGATGGTCTTGGGGTACTGACAAGAAAAGGGCCACCCACCTTAAGGGTGTATCTGTGTGAGAGCTGGTGACTCCAACCAAGGACATCTCAAACACAAAAGAAAAAACTCTGGCAATCACACCACTCACTGGCCAGTGGAAGAAACAGCTGGGCACAGACGCAGTTTGAATGGATTGCAAAAAATAGGGAAAAGGAATAAGCTGGGCCTGGCGGTGGCCAGCTGCTCCCTGGAGGAGGGTGCACAGAAGTGGCAATCTAAGCACCAACGTCTTTCACCTACTCCAACTTGCCAGCCCTGTCACACCCGGGAGGCTTCACATGTGCTGTTCCCTCTGCCTGAACCTCGCCCACGTCATTTCTCCTCCTCATCCTTCGGGCCACTTCCTAAATCCCCAGCATCACCCCAGCCACCCACCTCTACCCCTGCCATTATTCTGTCCCAGAACACTGCTCCTTACCCTCCTCACAGGACATAGCACAGTCTCAAGTGTGCGTTTATTTGCTCGTTAGCTTCTTCATATCACTCCCAGGATGAGGACCAAGTTCACTGCCCATCGCAGCCCTGGCACAGTGCCAGGCACGTGGCATTGCTCACTAAGTGTTTATCAGTACACAATGTTCATAGCAGCACTATTCACAACAGCCAAGGAACAGAAGCAACCCACGTGGCCATTGACGGATGAATGGATAAAGCAAAATGAGGTCTACACCTACAATAAGACATAAGTCAGCCTTAAAAAGGAAGACCTATGCTACCACACGGATGAACTTTGAAGACATTATGCTAAGCGGGATAAACTAGTCACAAAAGACTGTATGATTCTACTCATAGGAGGTACTTAGAGCAGTCAGATTCATAGAGTCAGAAAGTAGAGTGGTGGGTGCCAGGGGCTCCGGGAGGAGGGAAGGATGGGTTAGTGTTTAATGAAGACAGTGTCAGTTTCAGAGTTTCAGTTCTGTTAAAGAAAACAATTCCGGAGATGGATGGTGGTGATGGTTACACAATAATGGGAACAGACTCAATGCCACTGACCTGTACCTTAAAAAATGGTTAAAATGGTAAATTTTGTGTTATGTGTTTTTTACCATAACTAAAACTACTTTTTTTAATTTTTTAAGGGTGGAAAGGTGTTTACCAAATGAGTAACTGAGGAAGTGAGGACGGGAGGAGCCAAGGAGGGAAGGAACCCTGGCGCCCGGGAAGAAGGAAGCCCAGGCAGAAGGCGCAGCCAAAAGACAGAAGCACGTAGCTGGCAGAGGTGACAGGAGGCCAGTACGAGCCACCTCGACTTACCTCGTGAGAGGCACTACAGTAACATCTTTGTACTGATCACTCATTTTATGCAGCAGCAAAGACTCAGAGGCAAGAAGTCACATAAGACTCCAGGACCCACGACAGAACGGCAGCTTCACCTGATCTCGCCCATATGTTCCAGAGTGAGGTGGGGGCCCAGGGAGCCCTAATCTGCTACTTGTCCTCCAGTGGAACTACTTGGGCTCTCTGACATGCCTGTGATGTTTGCTAAGCTCCTCCTGCATACTTCATTTCATTTCATCCTCCCGGCCATCGTGAGAAGAGGGATCAGTATGCCCATTTGACAGAGGAGGGAACTGAGGTCAGTGAAATGCAAGCGCAGGCTTGTCCCTGAGGCTATGTGAGTTGTGCAGAGAAATACGAGTGACTTGGCGAAGACGGACACCCAGAAGGCGCCTGCTGTGGGCTGGGAGGGTGACACGCAGGGGGCAGGAGCCCTGGGAGCAGTCACCTCGTTCCCACAGTCTCCTTCCCCTGGAATTCCCAGGAAAGCTCAGAACACAGGGCGCCTCACTGCCCTGTCAGCCAAGCATCTATCCAGGAGCCTGACGAACGACTTGCCCATCATCCAGATGTTCCAGCATCATTTAAGCACAGACTTAAATCCCAAACTAAAATAATGTTGTCCATTCAAAAAGAAAGAAAGACATGGCTCCCGTCTCAGAACTCCCACAGAGGTTGGTTTGTCTCTAATGGGGCACACCCCGGTCTGCCTCATGCTCTGGCTCATTATGGAGACTTTTTTTTCTTTTTAAGACAGAGTCTCACTCTGTCCCCCTGGGTGGAGTGCTGTGGCATCATCATCGGTGAGCTCACGACAACCTCAAACTCCTGGGCTCAGTGATCCTCCTGCTTCAGCCTCATGAGTAGTGGGGACTATAGGCACCCAGCACAATGCCCAGCTTATTATTATTTTTTTGTGTGTGTGGAGACAGAGTCTCACTCTATCACCCTTGGTAGGGTACTGTGGAGTCACAGCTCACAGCAACCTCCAGCTCTTGGGCTCAAGCGATTCTCTTGCCTCAGCCTCCCAAGCAGCTGGGACTACAGGCGCCCGCCACAGCGCCCGGCTAATTTTTGATGCAGTTCGGCCGGGGCGGGTTTGAA
>CAUYON010140588.1:0-21252 GCA_963573935.1 Arctocebus calabarensis | reverse complement strand
GGAGTGTCTGCAGAGAGCTAGCTATAGACTGCCATCTTGGCTCCTCCCCTGACAGATTTGTGTTTGAAGAAGACTTTTAATTCAAATATTATGAAGTCCTTGAATTAAAGACTTATGCCAAACATTTCCTAATATTTATGTTTCATTTTATGTCTTCACTGATTTCATATTGCTACAATGTGAGATTACAAGTCCAAGTTTTAAAATGTTGCAAAAATTCCCTCCAAATATACAAATGTCTTATAAATATTTTTTCTGATGTACATATATAACCACATATAAATCACATGGTATGTAGGCCAAATTCAGTTTTACCTGCTGAATAGAATATACACAAACTTTTTACATAAAATTTTCTCAATTCTCAAAATTACACATCATGTCTTAAAAAATGACTAAGAAGTAGAAAATAAAAGGCACATGTAAGAAAAATGTTAGCAAAAATAAAGTAAACCACATTTCCTATAAAGTCTATTTAGACACTCCAAATTAAAATTACCCTTTCCTCAAATTGCCTCTTTAACACGAATTAAATCTATAATTATACCTCATTAATTGGTTTTTAGACTTACTATTATTGCCGGTTTTCTGAATAAGTGAAGGCTTTTTAATTTTCATTTTCTTTTTTCTACCTACACTCTCCTTTTTAACGTTGTTCTAGCTCTGTTGCCGTTAGCCTGACTTAGCACCAATTGCCATCAAAATGCAGCATCTAATCGCCTTTCTTGAATTTCTCATATTTCACTCATATTTCCCCCCCCCTTAAAAATACTTATGGAAAGCAGAGAGCTATATCTCATGTTAACCCAAGTAAGGAGAAATCACGTCTATATAATATTTAACTAGACAGTACCAACGACTTACTCCTTTGTCAGATAATTTTTGAGCTCTACTAGAAGGAGACATTCCATCACAACCTGCAGGCGAGAGAAGTGAGGGTTTGGAAAAGAGAATCCCAGAATCCCAGAAAGCGAGCAGCTCTGCATGAAGATAGAAGACTATTCTGTGACTTGTATTGGAACGCTGAAGGTGTGCCAGAGGCAAGAGCTTTCACTGTGTGTTAGAAGTGAGGACTCAGCCTGTTAAACTGACACCATTGGATGGGAAAAGAACACATGAAGTAAGCTCTGACCAGTCGGATAGGTTAGCGCTCAGAGTGGTGGCTGTCGTAGGTGACAGCTCCCTGCACCTCTCTGCACCACAATTAACACCTAAATGCCCCAATCAGCTGAGCTTGTCCCCACAGAAATTTCCATTTTAATTTTCTGTGCTGCGTCTTCCTTTTACTGTATGCACCAAGTACAGCAGGTCCTTGGATACAATAACATCATATTTTTTGTTATAATGTTGATAAAAAAGAAATCAATTCCCAGCTGACTCTACAGTCTCATTGGTGTTAGCAAGGTCTTCCTATAGTGTGGGCTTTCTCTGGGTGCCTTGATTTCCTTACACATCTAAAAGATGTGCACATAAAGGAAATTAACATGCCAATGGTCACAATCTGAGTGAGTGTGAGTGTGACGGTGAGTATCCGCCATGCCAGAGTGGTGCCATGTCCGGGATCAGCCCCCTCTTCTACCCTGAGCTGCTAGGGTCACCCACTGCCCTAAACTGGAATCATTGGGTAAATATCAGTCTTCCTTGTTCTTATTAACCTTTCTGAAGTGTATGCACTCACATTCAATATTAGAAGTGTTTTAGTCTTTGTTTAGAAATCTGGTGATGATTTTATGACCAGAACTATGGTCTAGGAATTTAGGTTTTGTTTCTATCAATTAGCCTATGTTAAAATGGGTTTCTTTACACTTGCTCTTGAAGTTGCGGGTTCCAAGAACATATTGAGGCCGTTAAATGAGGCCTTACTGTAAAAGAGATGAGAGCATGGGTGAGCTGTCAAATTCGCACCTCCTGCCATCTGTTCTTCACCCCAGCTGTACTCTCCTCATTTGACGTCACGCTCACCTACCTAATCTGGTGCTAGGCCTCTACAAATTGTCCTGGAACTTTCCACTAACGTTAATTCAGAGCTATCCTTACCAGAGAGATCTCTATTGTTTTATAGCAATCTTTAAAATATTTTGGGGGGGTATATTTGACTAATCCAAAACTCCATTAGGTGGATAGATACAATTAGGAAGAGTCTGGGTTTTGGAATCAAGCACACCAAAATATTATTGTTAAAATTTTCCAAAGGGATTAATAACTTCCTCTACATAATCTTTAAAATGCACAAGAGATGTGCTGGGTCCTCAGTTCCCTAAATACATTTGCTTTTCATATGTGATTAAAAAGAAATTCTTCGTAATTCATTTATATTTGTCTGCAATCTTGATTTGGATAACAGTCTGAAAATCTGACAGGAATAAACCTTCACAAATTTTTTTCACTCTCTAACTGGCAAAATCAGAAATGCCATGAGGAGTGGAATGTCGCACGAGATATTTTCTACTTCAGGCCGACAAATAGTCATAGGCACACATACTCAAACTCATCAAATCACATTCTCAATAGCTGCAAGCTTTGTCCATATGTTCAGAATTTAATTTATCTAGAGGAATAACACCCGGGAACTTATTTTTTGTTCAAGTATCAGGGGCTAACAAAATGAACTGAATATATTCTATAATTGCTACTGAGGTTGTTTATTGTAAGAATATCAAAAACATCTCAACTTTTAGAAAAAATGCGAACTCAACTTTTAAATATGTGAATGCCTATTAAGATATGCCATTCACGTGCTAATTTATTTTTTTTTAATTAAAATGTAGATATTAATATATACATCAACATATTATTTAACTACCCACCTCATTTCATTTTATTTTCCTCCAGGCACAATTAAGTCTCGGTAGCATAGTTCATATGCTTTATGAAGCATTGACCTGGGAGCATATGACCATTACTGCCGCTGCTTCTGACAGAGTGGGAAGATAATAGGCCAATCTTCTCTCTAGATGACTCCTGCCTGACCAGAGAAGATGAGGTAGTGGAGGAATTGAATCATTTTAAAAGAGACATTCCTGCAGAATGAAAAGTGAACTATCAATTGAGTTGTGCTTGACAGAAAATGGCACTTTTGCCTTTGGGCATCTTTTTAAGAGTAAGAACAAAGTTGTATTTAATATCTTCTTGATTTCATGCAGCGAACATTGAGTTTTACTCTGCGTATATCAGAATAAATGGTATCTTGGTGTCAGGGTTTTATCATGGATAACTTCACAGAAAATAGAGGCCATCATTGCATTTAAGCTAACTTCCTGGGGTTGAATTTCCTTGCCTAAAGAGAATATATTTGAAAACATACAGGACATTTTATAATACTGAATTATAAAGACATAAAAATAGTGTACTTTTTCAAATAATTCTTAAAATTCATGTTAATTAAGCTCTCACCACATCAGATAGTAATGAAAATATAAGCTTTTGTTTCTGCAAATCACATAATATCATTCATGCTGTATAGGTGTCTAGTTTTTCTATAACTTTTCAATATGAAAAAGAAAAGCTGTTTTAATGCCTCTGCTCAACTGTAAAATATGATGAGTGACTTGTATAAGCTTTTCAGATGTTAAATGCTTTAGATTCTGTCGACATTATGAAATCCCCATTATCTCAGCTTCCAGTATTTAAAAAAATAAATCATATATATAGTGTTTAATTAATGTTTTAATTTGAATTAGTCTCTTCACGTCAGAATTTGTAAACATATATGTCAGAAATGGTAAAAGAGATACTAACCTAATAGTAGTTATCTTATGGTAATCATTTTAATTTAGAATAAACTGCAGGTAATCTCTACTGAATTCTGCTAGGCAGAGACTCATTTAAACTTATGCATTGCAAGTGATGCTTTTCGGAGTCAGCAAAATGTAATTTGTTTTGAAACAAAAGTATACTACAATAAGATTTTTACTCACAAAATAATATAGATATTAATCTAAAGAGATACTTATTGATAGTTGGACACATTTCTAGATACACATTTATATCCCCTTAAGATGGCCGACTGCATCCATGTGTATATATTCATAATATAGATTCATAAAAATATGTTTTTTCTTTGTTTTAATTTAAATCTTTATGACACGTTTAGCTAGTCATCACAGCCTGAGACATATGCCTTTGTCTTGCTCAGAAAGATTGAATAAGGGTTTGCATTGACTACTAATAGTTGAAATAACCCAAAATATGGCTAGGACAAGGCAGGTCCCAAGAATATAAAAACAATTGAAATCTGAATGTACTTTTTCAAATCTTTGTAAAATGAAATAGCATTCAGGGACCTGAACAGGTGAATACCACGTCCCTCTTGTGTGGTAGGACTTCTAAAGTACATAAGCCATTTGGAACACCAAGAGTTGTTGTCTTGTCAATAACTGCAGTGTCGTTACTGCTGTGAAGACTCGGTCATCAGGTCAAGTGTCCTGCTGGCCTGTCTAGAGCAGCAGTGCCTAAGAGTTGAAAAGGAACCCTCAATGGAGAGTTGCAGAGTGCAGGGAACAGTTGTGACTGAATCATTTTGAATTTCAGGTTCATGGTTCTGTGTGTGCCTCAGAAAACAAAGACATGAAAAAATAATAGATATTGTATCTTTGACTAATCTTTTCTAATGTAGAGCAGCAGTGACCCTGATTTAACACCATATGAGAAATGACCATTGTGCTATTTTCTTCCCTTGCACCAGTCTCAGAAGAAATACTTCTATTTAATACACAGAATTTTAGACTCTTCTGTGCTCTTTATTTAATTCCTTCCATTCTCATACACATAACGATCAATTCTTTATTCTTTCTTATTTCTCTAAATGTTTGCTTTCAATATTAAAACTTTACACGCGCTGGCCACATGCACTGAGGCTGGCGGGTCCGAACCCAGCCTGGGAGGACTAAACAACAATGACAACTGCAACAAAAAATAGTCAGGTGTTGTGGTGGGTGCCTGTAGTCCCAGCTATTTGGGAGGCTGAGGCAAGAGAATCGCTTAGCCCAAGTTGAGGTTGCTGTGAGCTCTGATACCACCACACTCTACTAAGGGTGACATAGTGAAACTCTGTCTCAAAATAAATAAATAAATAAATTTAAATTTTCTCATCTATAATCATGTATTTTGCCAAAATATACCGAAGACTACATCTCTTTTGTTAATTGAAAAATTCATTAACAAATTTATATAGCTAAGGAAATTTTAATGCATTAGGTCACATGTAAAGTCAAAAGCCCATAGGCATTTTTAAAAAGATCTATACTTTTCTTCTTCCTCTTCCTCTTCTTCTTTCTCTCCTTTCTTTTGACAGAGTCTCACCCTGTTGCCCAAGGGAGAGTACTGTGGCATCAAGCTCACAGCAACCTTACACTCCTGGGATCAAGCAATTTTCTCACCTATAGTCTCCAAAGTAGTCTCCTGGGTAGTTAGGACTGTGGGCCAGCACCACCACAACTGTCTAATTTTTCTATTTTTAGTACAGACAGTGTCTCACTCTTGCTCAGAGTGGTCTGGAACTCCTGAGTTCAAGCAATCCACTCATCTTGGCCTCTGAGAGTGTAAGGATTATAGGCATGAGACACGCATCTGGGCTACAAATAGTTCCTTGAGAAATCTCCACACTGCTTTTGTAAGGACTGTGGTAATTTGCAGTCCTGCTGACAATGCATAAACATTTCTTTTTCACTGAATCCAGGTCAGTTCGTATTGTTTCTGGACTTTTTAATAAAAGCTACACTGTAACAGGGAGAATGTGGCAATAATACTGTGGTTTTGATTTCCATTTCCTTGATGGTTAGAGACTTTGAGGACTTTTCAAACGTTTATTGACCTTCTGTCTATCTTCCTTCAAAATGCTTCTGTTCCAGTCTTTTGTCCTTGCTGATTTGCTTCAGTTCTTTATGGATTATGGGTTTCATCTGTTTGTCAGGGGTGACTATTTTCTCCAATGATGTAGGTTATCTATTTGCTCTGTTGGTAAGTTCCATAACCATTGGAGTCTCTTCTTCATAAACTGTTTGCTTGGGCAGATATCTGGAAGAGTTTTTTTTTTTTTTTTTTAACATTTTCTTACATTAATAGAATTGTTATGTCTTCAAGTCTTACATTTAAGTATTTCATCCACCTTGAATTACATTTTGTGAGTGGTGAGAGATATGGATCCTGTTTCAATCTTCTGCATGTAGCTGTCCAATTTTCCCAGTGCTGTTTATTAAGTAAGGCTTCTTTTCCCCATGTATAGTTGTCAGCTTTGTCAAAGATCAGTAGGCTGCTTGTGAGTGGTTTTTTTATCTAAGTCCTGTGTTCTGTTTCATTGATCTATATCTCTATTTTTGTTCAATACCATTCTGTTTTGGTTACTATACCCTTGTATAGAATGAAGTGTGGTGATGTGATTCCTTCAGAGTTGTTCTTTATGAATAACGTTGTTTTGACTATTTGATCTCTTTTCTAGTTCCAAAGGAAGACTAGAATTAGTTTTTCTAGATATGTGGAATATGACATTGGTATTTGATGGGTATTGTGTTGAATCTAAAAATTATGTTGGGTAGTATGGCCATTGTAACAATGTTGTTCCTACCAACCCATGAGCATAATATGTTTTTCATTTTTTGTGTGTTATCTGCCATTTCTTTCCACACTATTTCACAGTTCCTGTTGTAGAGACCTTTCACTCATTGGTTAGGTTTATTCGAAAGTATTTTACTTTATTCGTAGCTATTGTTATGGTATTGAATCTTTGATTTAACCTTCAGCTTGAACGTTATTGGTGTATATGAATGTTATAGATTTTACACTGATTTTTGTAACCTGAGACTTTGCCGAGTATATCAGTTCCAGGAGTCCCTTGTGGAGTCTGATGATGAGATTGTAACATCAGCAAAAGTGATAGTTACCTCCTCTTTCCAGTTTTGAACACCCTTTACTTTTTTTCATATTAATATGAGGGTACATATGATTGTCTCATATTGTTTGTGTTTTTTTTTTTAAGAAAAAATTTCACTATGCTGCCCTTGCTGTGGTGTCACAGCTCACAGCAATCTCAAACTCTTGGGATTAAGCAATTCTCTTGCCTCAGCCTCCTGAGTTTAAAGTTAAATCCAAGTTGTAGCTTAGCCTTTCACCTAAGAAATGTGTCATATGTCTGCATAACATACTTGTTAGGTGGGAACATAGTGAGCCCTCCCTCCCCTCCCTATTCTTGATTTAGTTATGTTTTTTTCTCAGTTGTTAATCTACAAGTTTCAACTTAGTATTGAGTACATGGGATGCTTGATTTTTCATTCTTGAGGTACTTATACCCTTAACTTTTTTCTCTTTCCTGATTGCTTTGGCTAGGACTTCCAGCATTATGAAGAATAGACATTGGCACCCTCATCTTGTTCCAGTACTTATGGGAATGATTTAAAATTTTTCCCATTTGGTATGATATTGGCTCTGAGTTTGTCAAATATGGCATTCATACTGTGAGATATGTTCTTTCTATGTCTAATTTGTTGAATATTTGTACTGTAAAAGGGTGCTGAATTTTGTCAAATGCTTTTTCTGCATCCGTTGAGATAATCATGGTCATTCTTTTTGTTTCTGTTTTTGTAATGAATCAGATTTATTGATTTTACATATGTTGAATCATCCTTTCATCTCTGGGAGGAAGCCCACTTGGTCATAGTGAATTATTTTTTGATATACTATTGCATTTGATATGTTAGTGTTTTACTGAGGATTTTTGCGTCTATATTTATAAGAAATATTGTACTTTAGTCTTATATGCAGATAGAAAGTTATTAGTGATTAACTACAACTACTTAATAAGTAAATTATATATATGAATGTATGTGCATGTATGTCTGTGTGTGTATATTTGTGTGTGCGTGTATATGTGTGTATACATATAGATAGATAGATAGATAAATATATAGAGAGAAAAAGAGAGAATGAGAGAAGCAATCTAATAGCATTATTGAAGAACTTAAAAATAATTTAGTAAGTAAAGAGACATTTATCATTTCTCTGGGTCATCTACATATGTGATTGCCATTTATGAGCCTTTACTTACACTGTGCATTATGACTGACAATAAATTATTAAAACCTGTTTAGAATTTCTTTATCTACACTGTAGATAAAAGTGAATACATACTAATTATTGTGGCAATGATTTGCTTTGATGAGAATTATAATTTTAATCTCATTATATTAAGAATTTTAGATTTGAGAAATTTATTCTAACATAAAAAGAAAAGCAATGTTAAGATAACTCCTGAAAAGAGGCAGTAGAAAAATATGCATATTTCATTAGTAGTTCAAGCTGAAAGATAGATGGTAGTTGTACATAAATAATTCACAGTGTGAACTGTTACATTGCAGACAAATATTTTTCTTTTTCTTTTTGGACCACAAGGAAAGGAAAAATAAAAGCTCTGCAAAGATCAATGTCTAAAAATAAACTATGGAGCAATTCAATTATTTTATTTTTGAAATATTGCAAATCTCTGCAAAAATTCACTGAGAAGGAACTTTTACTTTCTATATATGTTACATATCCATAATTCCTTATCCCAAACACTTAAATCCCCCAAATTCTGGAAGCAAATATAATCATATAATCCATTGGCAGGAAGCTTGATGTGAACTGGCAAGAGGTACTTATTTGGTAAGTAAGTTTTTACAATAAAGACTTACCATGGTCTTTACTTATTTCAGAGTTCTCACATGAATGTTTTGCTGAAAATTTATAAACTTACTCAATTTATAATTTCCCCAAAACTTTTGAGGTTGTATGTACTCTTCAATTCATTAAAATGTGAAAATTCTAAATTCTTCCAGATATCATCAGCCCTGAGAGGTTTCTGATAAGCAATTGTGGCCTTGAATACCAAGGAACACTAATTTATAAACTTCCTGTCTATTTTTGATGACTAATTCCTTTTAAAATAACTAAAAACTAAATATAATAATAGCTACCTACCTATACATAGACATATGATATTTGCATATGCAGACTTAGTACATATAAAATTTCTATATGCCGCAATAAATTGGCATTGGATGCATAACACTCTATCGCATGTTATGATGTCTATATTAATCAGTTTACCAGAATGGTACTGTGTTATGCCGATGCACTTGTTTCATTATCAGATCTGTCATGATTCTGTTTATACATTGTTTTCTTCTCCCTCCTTGAAACCCTAGATATTCTCCAAGTCTGTCCACTTCCCTACACCAATGAAGGGTAACTCTCACTCATCTTTCAATCTTCCCCAGAGTCTATAAGCAGGTTGGGACTATTTGGACATATGACTAATTGAATAAAGGTTTTAATGTCAATCAATATATTCAATATAAGAAAAGTTAGCTTATATAGGAATTTTAATATATTTGAGCATCAACATGGAAAATTTTAGCATTCTACATATTTCTTTTCAATCTGTGACATGGGTAGTCTTTGTAATAGGTCAGGGGGAGGCACAAAGTGGGCAGAGAAGCAGTGACAAAACATTCTGTATCGAAAGTGGAGATGACGTCTGGCTTTGTCATGGGCAGGATTGTTCCTCATAGTGTCCATTCTCTTTTGTACAATTTTATTCTACACAGCGTAATTTTTTCTACATATGTAAAGTGAATTTCCCTTATAGTTCAATAGTCAATTTGCTCACAAAATGGGCTCCAAAACATCTTTTCATCTCTTACTTTACTTTCTGTATCTAAACATGGGTAGATAAGTTTATAATTTATTTAGTTGTATAAAGATATAAATATTTGGCTGTGCTAATTTCTGAAACATTTTTATTTTGTTTTTGGAATGATATAATGATTAGGAAAATGAAATATTTCCCACAAAAGAAGTTATTTCTAATAATCCCATGACAATGATGAAAATATTTTATTGTATTATCAATAAAACATTCTGTGCTATTAGCAATTGAATAGTTTTAAATTAATTCATTCCCTGTTATGTGGTTTTATTTGTCAGGAGAGAATTTGATCCTGTATAGATACCACAATTCACTTAGCAAAGAAAATTGTTTTCTTTCTCTAGACCTTTACAGACTGACCAGCCCTTCCCAAAATAAATTAAAATCAACCTGCCTTGTGCAAATATATCCTGTTTACTTCTTTGCTATTTCAACCTAATCAAGTGTAACAGATGTATTGCTAATATGGATCTGGAGAAGCGCCCTTAACAGATTTGAGTGAACAGATGAGCAGTCACAGAAAGTTTAAAAATTACATAATCAACAATATCTTCATGACCTTTAGAAACATCACTTTACCGATTAAATCATCACTCTGTGACTTCTTATAATGTTATTCTAAAATAAATTTATGTATATATGAATTTATCTTACAATGGAACTCAGAACTATGGACAACACTTTTTAAATTGAATTTTTCTCTTATCAATATTGAAGAAAATTATATTTACCAGTTTATTTACCCAACTATACTAGGTTTCTTTCATTTTGATATAATTTGTTTCTATAATATATCTTGTTAAAAATCACGACTTCCTTAAAATTTTGCATCCATTGTGGAAAGTAAGAATTTCTGTATGTTCCATTTGTATTCAAAAACAATCCTTGTATTATATACTACTAAATGTTAATATTATTTTCCCCCTTTTTAAAGAAACACAGGACACCACAAAGAATTTTTGATTAGTTTTATATACAGATTTTCCTGTTTATATTACATTCCAACACTGGAGCTGAGCTAAGTGTACATTTATAATTTGAAAAGTGAATTCAAATGGTTGTTCTGGCTGCAACCTGTGTGCATTTAGATAAGAATGTACAAGTAGCAGTAGGAAAAATAACCTTGGAAATTGTCTTCTATGTTTGTTAATTCAATATGATTAGCTAAATCAAATAACCACTATCATAAATTTTCAATTCCCCTATAACATAAAGATACAAGGAGGAGATGTTTATAGAATTAATAGTTTTCAATATTGATTCGCCTGAAGTTATTTAATTTACCATAATATCTTAAAGTATGTGCTAACAATAAAGTTTATTAAAAAAAGCAAGACTTAGCTCTAAAATATTTTGTTCTATAATTCTATTTAAATGGCAAAATGTATAAAACACTATTTTTCGTTTAAGCTGAAAAATGTTTTTATAAAAATATGCTATATAGTTTAATAAATAAATGCTTAGAGTTTGAATCAGGCTACCTGCTCTTTTCTCCGTGTCGGGTGCATTTCACACGACATTTTGTCTTCTCATTTCACATTTTCAATATACAAAACAACAGAAGGGAGGGCAAATACTAAATGTATTTTCAAACAGATTTGAAACATTTTGACAAGGAGTGCTGTGCCATCAATCCTAAGTGATGGTTGGTGAAAGGGTCAAGTATGATGCTACGCTTTTTGGCAATAGCCAAATGGATGGAATAATTGTCTATGTTTTTTATGGCAACTATAACAAATTAGAAACAATTCTAATCCTCAATATTTAAACAAAAACAGCTAGTTTTAATATAAAATATCTTCTTTGGGGGAAAACATACTGATTTAATAGCAAATTAGACTGTAATTATAATATAATCAATAGTATTTATAAATGGTAAAAAAGAATTCTAATGAATAATGCGTCAAATAAACATGGATGAAAAGGAAACCAGAATTCAAGCGACTGACTTTCAACAAATGGGATGGTATTAATTTATAAATCACATTAATAGATAGAAACATAAAACTGAGACTTGAGGCTGATTTCAGAATAGCAATCATGCAAATCATTATTCTCAATATAATTACCTAACTGCTCAACTCAGGATGAAAAGATAAAGTTTGGATACAAGCTAATATATATGTATATTTTTTACCTTATGTGTAAATAGTCATTCCAATGTCAAGAATGCCATTTTTACTTTGGAATAGTTGTAAAGCATTTATAATTCTATCTATTCTAATATATTTTATGAAATTATTAACCCATATCTTTGAACATTTTTGAGCCTTATGATTCAGTATTTGTTAAAGGAAATGATCTTTATTCTCATGATGTAATAGGTACCTAATAAGTCTTTGGAGCTAAAAATTGTTAGTATTAATTATCGAGAAAAGAAATATCCTAATCTATGGGAAAGAGAATATCCATAAAATTCACAAATTATTTTTTGTTCTTTTGGAGCTGCCTTGTTTAAGATTTTTTTTCTGCAACATTTCACTTAATAACTTATGTATTTCAAATAGAGAGATAGTTTGATAATCTGTCTTTACTTAACTGTTGATCCAGTAGAATTTTTCCCATAGAAACTTAGACTCATGAAATTTTCTTTTAAAGGAATTAATGGACTTAATTCTAAAGATACTTACCCATCATTTCTTTAATTTGGTGATCTGATGCTATAGAATGATTAAATATTTTACAGATCACTTTCTAAAAAATAAACATACATGTAGTTACAAAAACAATAAGATCATTAAAGAGCTAGCTAATTATTACTAAAAATCAATTTATAGGAATTTTACTATTATATACAAATGTTCAAAGTCTACATCAAGTAAGTAGATTGTGAATGGAGAACCCAATGGGATGAACATTTCTCTGGCGAAGATAAAAGAGGAAAAAAGATATGCTTCACCAGTTAGTTTAAGTATTACTATTTCCAAAGTGATAATAAAGCATTCTTATTGTTCTCCTGAAACTTGAAACTTTTGATGCTGTACTTGATGCTTTAGATGCTGTACTTGAAGCAGAAAGAGATCTAGAGAAGTTACATTCTTGTCCAGGGAGTCATTCACAAGTCTGGGAAATGAGGAGCTTACTGCTGTAATTATTAAGACTTACAACAATTTTTTAATAATAAAATATTGAAAAAAATTAATTGTCCTTAGATAAATGGCAGTATTAAAAATAGAGTATCTATATGCATTAAAGTGGAAGAAAAATATTGTTTATCAATAAAAATATAATTTAGGAATAGGTTTATGTGCGCGATGGGATGGTTCATGGCTATACCACAACACTTTGGAGATTGAAGCAGGGGGATGGGCACAGTACTTCTAGATAGCTATGATTATTCTCAATAAAAGAAGAATGCATTTACAGAATAATTTCACTGGGGTACAAATGTGCATGTATGAATATGTGAAATTCATGAAAGAGGAGTTTACAGAAGGAAAAGCTTAAAGAGGGTTTTACTAAATGGGTAGGCAATTCAATGAGGTGTGGAAAATTTGCAAGATTAGATTAATAATTTTACCTGTATATCCTTCCACATTTGCTTGTTGTTTTATAAAAATAACTCTTTCACAGAAACATAATACCACTGCAGAAAATGCACATGCCAATGTAGAAGTGATACTGTAGCTCAATTTTGACATAGAAAGTTTTAAGAACCAGCATTATGGTGTCTTCTCCATAAATTTTACAAAGTTGAAAGTTTTGAAAATCAAAACACATGCTTATGTCTCAATACAACGAGTTACACATCACTATTTTCTAGTGAACAGTGAAGGGTTTTTTTTTTTTTGGCCAGGACTGGGTTTGAACCTGCCACCTCTAGCATATGGGGCTGGCGCCCTACTCCTTTGAGCCACAGGCACCACCTCAGTGAAGTGATTTTTAAATACATACTTCAACATAACTTTTTAGAGTTGTACTAGAGCTACTAACCAAAAATTAAAAGGACAAAATAACCTCATAAAATAATTAACAATATTGTATCGTCTTAGATGTGGACTTATCAGAAGCAATGAAAGGATTGTTTTTTACTTTCTCTCTCAGAAAGTCCTCAAATTGGTGTCTTTTCCTGAGTTTTCATGTGTCAGGAAAAGGTTAAAAGCATTCTCCCTAACTAAAATCTAAGCCAGGATTCCCTGATGTATGATCCCTAAGGGACTGGGATGTGCTATAAATCATGATTAGGTTGTAAAGAATTCTGTGTCCTGTGGGGAAAAACAAGAAACAAAACACAGTAATATAATGCAAATTTAGAAAGAAAAACCTAGATTTCCACAAATTAAAAGTATTCAGGAGGAAAAATGGAACATGTCTCCTGCTTACCCGGAGCACTCGAAGACTGGAAAATTTATTCAGAGTTTCCCTGGGTATGTACTCAAACACTGGACTTGTCTCTCTTGTCTGCAGGGACTTAACAACTGCACAGGTGCATGAAGGAAATGATGAAGTGCTAAGTTTTTTCTTGCTGTGAGAGATAACTAACACTCACAGATATTCCTCCTCCAGCTCTCCTACTGGTCTCAGCTTGCTTTGCAGCTATCTTGGATCTTATTTGTTCAATGACTTTGAAGGAAAAATGACCTGTGCTACTTTCTCCTATATCCTTTTTTCCCCTTGCCTCCCCTGAGACCTCAAAGACAAAGAGTTGCACAGGGTAAAATTGAGAATAGAATAAGGATCAAATCAGTATTTATGTGACACAAAATGAAAAGTAAATGAAGTAAAACAGCCCAAATTTATGATTAGTTTGAAGTGTTTATAACCCTAAAAAATATGCCTTTATATTTATGGAAAGCAATAATCTTTTTTTTTTGAGACAGAGCCTCAAGCTGTCACCCTGGGTAGAGTGCTGTGACATCACAGCTCACAGCAACCTCCAATTCCTGGGCTTGAGCGAGTCTCCTGCCTCTGCCTCCCAAGTAGCTGGGAATACAGGCACCCGCCACAACGCCCAGCCGTTTTTTGGTTGCAGCCATCATTTTTGTTAGGCGGGCTGGGGCTGGATTCGAGCCCACCAGCTCAGGTGTACGTGGCTGGCGCCTTAGCCCATTGAGCCACAGGCACTGAGCCAAAAGTGATCATCTTTTTAAAATTGAATGTGATGACACGCAGTCTATTACTTTACTCCAAATTCAACAGATAGGATACATTGAATTTCCTTTATTATCTCAATGGAAAGGAAAGGTTCCTTTCCCTGAAATGGCAGCATTGCTTTGATAGATAAGATATATCCTTAATCCAGGCTAACCCAACCTCAAACTCTGGGAATAAATATTACTTAGGATTTGTGGACACACTTTATTATGGAGAACTATTTTTGATGAAATAGCAATCATAAAAATATGATCATAGTTGATGTAAAATCATGCCTGTGTCATGCAAATGAAAAACCTATTATTCCATAATACTTACCAAAAAATAATGTGACTGAATAACCTAATTGAAAAATTAATGCTATTCTATTTTTGTAGACATAGACTTATCAGAAAGCACTAAGAGAAGGTAAAGAGTTTCTTTTTTTTCTTCCTGGGAAGCAAATATATATGGAAGGTTGAATGACAACATAAAATTATTGTGAATTAATTGATCAATTTAGATATTAGATGTAATTTTCTAATATGTGCTTTATACCAAGTAACCTAGTAGTTAGATAACTTTTGTTCTTTTACTTAAGTGTGGCCAAAATGGAAAAAAAAAATATCAAATTTTCTGGACTAAGTTTCTGTGTTGAGTAAACATTGGGATTTTTTTCCCCAAAATTACAGGTGTGGTGGTTCCCAAAAATAAAAACAAAACAAAACAACAATAAAACACTAGCGTTAATCTTGAATGTATGGGAAAGTTAAGATTTTTACATATATTTTTCTCTTTAAGTAAGTAATGTTCTAAACAGTGAAATTCACAAATTTTAGGTATACACTTTTTTTTTGTATTCGACAAATACATACACATATGACCGTTGCATCAATCAAGACACAGCCTATTTTCTCATATAGCTGTACACATATATGCATACATATAGGCACATAAAATGTAACTAATATTATGTGGGAAATATTTTTGAAATTGTGTTTTCCATTTGTTTCCTATTATTACATAAAAATGCTTTTGGTTTTTATAGCTTAACTTTATATGTTATGATACTGCCAAATACAGTATTAAGCCTACCAAAAATGATTTTTGACCTCTTTTCTCTTGTTTGTTTGTTTGTTTGTGTTTAGAAAGAATCTCTGTCACCCAGGCTGAACTTCAGTGGCACAATCATAGCTAATTGCAACATTGAACTCCTGGGCTCAAGGGATCTTTCTGCCTCATCCTCCCCAGTAGCTAGGACTACAAGCACACCCCACCCCATGAAGCTTATTTTGTATTTATTTTTTATTTTTGAGACAGAATCTCACTATGTCACCCTCAGTAGAGTGTGGTGGTGGGCGTCACAGCTCCCAGCAACCGGAAACTCTTGGGCTTAAGGGATTCTCCTGGCTCAGCCACCCAAGTAGCTGGGACCACAGGAGCCCACCACAGCACCTGGCTATTTTCCAATTATTGTCGTCATTGTTGTTTAGCAGGCCTGAGCCACGTTCAAACCTGCCAGCCCCTGTGTATGTGGCCAGTGTCCCAACCACTGAGCTATGGGAATGCAACTTATTTTTTAAAATTTTTGTGTAGATAGGATCTGGACATGTCTAGTTTGGGATGAAAGTGTTCCCAAAGCACTGGGATTACAGGCATGAATAAGCCACTGAATCCGACTATGTTCTGTCATCACTTTTTATACACAATCATGTAATGTAGAGATAAAAAGTTCTACTTTTTCCTTTTAAAAATGTGTGCAATATATATTTTTATTTTATTTACTTATGTTCCTCCCTTTCTGCAATGGCTTTATTTAATATATATAAAATAATACAGTAGAACCTCAAATTTGAATAATTCTCCTTATCAAAAGAAACCTTTAAAAAAATAGCTAAACAAGATTCAAGTGGTAGAAAATATTACAGAAAATATAAAATCGTACAGTAGACCACCTCTTTACATTAGTTTAATGATCACAGGCTGGACATGGACCACATGTGTGCTATTAGTACAGTAGGCCTCTTTCCTTATGTTGACCATCTCTGTATGTTGACAAGTTTGTTACAGCCCCTTGGATGGTCAACTTATAGAGGTTTTACTACATTTACTATTTTAAAAAATCTCTTGGGAGCAACACACTATCATTACCATTCAGTGTATGACTATTGGACAATATTTTTGACAATATTTTGTGATTTTTTTCCTTTGCTCACATAGTCTGGACTATGCACAATATTCATAATTCTCTCTCAACAAAATAACAACTGGGAAGAGGCCTAAGGCAATTTTCTGGGAACATGACAATATTATGTATCATGATAGACATGTGGGTTACATGGATCGACCATTTCTCACTTCTCTATACTCATCAAATTAATATTTATTTATAAATTTTCATAATATGAAAATACTATTATTTTGCTTATTTTATTTTATTTTATTATTAAATCATAGCTGCATACATTAGTGCAATCAAGGGGTACGATGTGCTGGTTTCATGTACAATCTGAACTATTTTCATCAAACTGTGTAACATACCCTTTATGGCATTTTCTTTGTTATTGTATGAAGACATTTGTATTCTGCATTTAGTAAAGTTTGCCTGTACCCTTCTAAGATGCACCATATTGTGGCACCACCAATTACCCTCCCTTCAACTCAAACTCACCCCTCTCCTCCCCTCCCTTCTCCCTTTACCCATATTCTTGTGCTATAGTTGGGTTATAGCCTTCATATGAAAGCTATAAATTAGCTTCATAGTAGGGCTGAGTACATTGGATACTTTTTCTTCCATTCTTGAGGTATTTTGCTACGAAGAATATGTTCCAGCTCCATCCATGTAAACATGAAAGAGGTAAAGTCTCCATCTTTCTTTAAGGCTGCGTAGTATTCCATGGTATACATGTACCACAATTTATTGGTCATTCGTGGGTCAATGGGCTATGAAACTTTAAGAAAAGAAATAGCTGAGGATGTTAACAATTGGAAAAACATACCATGCTCATGGCTAGGAAGAATCAACATTGTTAAAATGTCTACACTACCTAAAGCAATATATAATTTTAATGCAATTCCTATTAAAGCTCCATTGTCATATTTTAAAGATCTAAAAAAAATAATACTTCGTTTTTTATGGAATCAGAAAAAACCTCGAATAGCCAAGACATTACTCAGAAATAAAAACAAAGCACGAGGAATCATGCTACCAGACCTGAGATTCTACTATGAATTGATAGTGATCAAGTCAGCATGATACTGTCACAAAAACAGAGAGGTAGATGTTTGGAACAGAATAGAGAACCAAGAGATGAATCCATCTATTATTTTGCTTTTATTTCATTTATTCTTTCTTTTATATATAGAAAGGCACCATAGAATGATGAATTCTTTTATTGAAAGTCTTAAAATCTATGTTACTATCATTATTCATTTTCATATTCAAAGTGTCACAGATTTACCAATGAAAGCATATTAATATTTATGTAGTAATGTTTATGTATTTCAATATGTATGTAAAATTTTCCCTAATATGAAAGAGAAGTGTTAATAAATATTGAACTTTAGTTAATGGTGTGTGTTGCTGTTGCAGTGATATTGTGAGTATTTAGGAAGCTAAACCTCTGTGTTGTGTGAACTTCCACTTGTAAATAAATGTAATGATCCTAATGGGCCAAGTTCTTGCTGTTGAGAAAAACAATTCATATGTGGAAGGGAAGAACAATAGAATTTAGGCTATGGAACTAGATTATAATTGAAGGAATTAGTAAGTATTCATGTTTTTTGATAGATATCTAGATCTACAGATAAAACAACGGATACTCAGTCATAAAAAAAGTATATAAAATTGTAACTTTAACTGACAAGGGGGCTAATAACACAGTACTCTGGTGCCAAAGAACAAAACTCATGCCCATGTACTGATTTCCAATAACATTATTCATTTGAAAAAATAAAAATTCCAGGCGATGGAGCCCATTTCAGAATGGGATAGAAAACTGTAAGACAAACCGGAATCACTGTTTAACATAGAAAGGAAGAAAGAGTTAAAAGAAGCAGAGGATGTCTTACAAGAACATCAAAATCAGCCAGAATGGACTTTCATTGGTAAATCTGTGACATTTTGGATATGAAAGTGAATAATGGTAGTACCATAGATTATAATCCTTTGAATAAAATAATTTGTCATCCTATAGTGCCCATTTATCTACCAATTAAACAAAGACTAAATAAACAAAATGAAAGCAAAATACCAATTCGTAAAGAGAATAAATAAGGAAAAACATATTTAGAAATTTTAATGCCTGGACATCACTATGTTAAAGTTTGAAAATTAACAATATATTAAATAGACACAAAGTATTTCTCTAGAAATTACTTAGTTATAAATCAGAAATAGTTAACTTTTCATTATAGAAAACTGATGTCAGTATGTTAACAAGTGACCCAAACTAACAATACTACTATCAGGACAAGTCGACGTCACATACTTCCTAATAGGAAAGTCTATGAAGGATAAATCAGTTCATTGATATGTCTGAAAATTACATTACTTCAATCTAATTAAGAAGAATATGCATTCTCACCTTGAGATACATTCTTCAAAATAACTATTTATTGAGTGACTTTCAGAATTGATTTATTGAAATAACTGTTCAAAAGTATTAATTAAGAGACATACAGAAAAATCATCGGAGACACTGCTACAGCTTACAAATGAATTAAATCCTTTGACACAGAAATAAAATGTATGTTTCTGTATTTGAATGAGTGGAAAAACCAACAGCTTCAGGCTCGGCGCCTGTGGCTCAACGGGCTAAGGCACCAGCCATGTACACCTGAGCTGGTGGGTTCGAATCCAGCCCCCGGACCTGCCAAACAACAATAACAGCTGCAACCAAAAAATGCCGGGCGTTGTGGCGGGCGCCTGTAGTCCCCGCTATTTGGTAGGCATAGGAAAGAGACTCGCTTGAGCCCAGGATTTGGTGGTTGCTGTTAGCTGTGATGCCATAGCACTCTATTCTGGGTGACAGCTTTAGGCTATGTATAAAAAAAAAAAAATTTCTTTACCAATTTTTTTTTTTTTTTTGAGGCAACCTCTGTCACTATAGGTAGAGTGCCATGGCATCATCATAGCTCATGGCAATCTCAAAATTCTAGCTCAAGATATCCTTTTTTCTCAGCCTCTCAAGTAGCTGGTACTACAAGTGTGTGCAACCATGCCTAGTTAGTTTTTTTTAGTTTTTGTTGGTGGTGTTTTTGTTTGTTCCCTTGTTTTTATTTTTGTTTTTTCAGTGGAGACAGGGTCTTACTCTTGCTCAGGGTGGTCTCGAACTCCTGAGATCAAGCAATCCACTTGCCTTAGCCTCCTAGAGTGCTAGGATAACAGGCATGAGCAGCTGCCTTCAGCCCCTTGTAAGGATCTGAATTGTGATCTTCACTATATACACACACACAGTACAAGATCTGAATTGTACTCAGATGCAGTTATTCTTTTTAGCTACTAGGTCGGGTATATTGTTACTATTGCTGGTGATACTAATGTTACCATGTACCTGCATTTTTTTTGAGAGAGGGTTCTTGCTCTGTTGTCCAGGCTGGAATGCAGTGGGCATATTCTTGCAGCCTCAAACTCCTGAGCTCAAGAGTTTCTCCTGCTGCAACCTCCAAAGTAGCTCAGACTACAGGGGTACAACACCATGTCCAGATAATTAAAAAAAAAAAAAATTCTGTAGAAACCGGGTCTCACTATGTTCCTCATGCTGGTCTCAAACTCCTGGCCTCAAGCAATCCTCACACCAAAGTGCTGGTATTATAGGCATGAGTCACCATGCCTGGCCTTGCAGCCTTTTATAATTTAAAACATACTCTTAATAGCTGGGCATTGTGGTGGTCTCTGTAGTTCCAGCTACTTTGGAAGCTGAGGCAAGACAATTGCTTAAGCCCGAGTTGGAGGTTGCTGTGAGCTGTGACTGCACAGCACTCTGCCCAGGGCAACATAGAGAGACTCTGTCTAGATAAATAAATAAATAAATAAATAAAACTTTTAGGGCTGGGCGTGGTGGCTCACTCCTATAATCCTAGCACTCTGGGAGGCTAAGGTGGGAACATCCCTTGAGCTCAGAAGCCTGAGACCAGCCTGAGGAAGAGTAAGACCCTTTTTCTAGTAAAAATAGATAAATTAGCCGGGCCTTGTGGTAGGCCTGAAGTCCCAGCTACTTGGGAGGCTGAGGCAGGAGAATCCCTTGAACCCAGGAGTTTGGGTGAACTAGGTGTGAACTACGCTGATGCCATGGCACTCTATCGTAGGCAACAGAGTAAAACTCTGTCTCGAAAAAAAAAATCTTGCATGGCTCGGTGCCTGTGGCTCAACGGGCTAAGGCGCCAGCCACATACACCTGAGCTGGCGAGTTCGAATCCAGCCCGGGCCCACCAAACAACAACGGCTGCAACCAAAAAATGTGTGGCGGGCGCCTGTAGTTCCAGCTACTTGGGAGGCG
>CAUYON010140585.1:0-44536 GCA_963573935.1 Arctocebus calabarensis | reverse complement strand
TTCTACTGCATCTTTAAGTTCCCTAATTGACTGCTTCATTTTCCTCATCTCTGCCATATCCTTTTTATATTCTTCTCTTAATTGATTCTGTTTTTGGATTTCTTTTTCTGCTTTATCAGCATTTTCCTTCATTTCTTCCTTCATTTCCTTGATTGCTTTCATCATCTGTATTCTAAATTCCCTTTCTGACATTTCTAACATTTCTAACATTTCCTTATAGGTGGAATCCTCTACAGTATCTACCTCACAGCCCCTAGGGGAGCTTGCTCTGGACTGGTTTTTCATGATGCCAGGAGTTTTCTGCTGGTTCTTCCTCATGATTTCTTTAACTGTTTCCTTGTCCTAATTTTCCTTTCATTTCCTCCTGCTCTTTAAATTGCCGTGCTTCTGGACTAGGGTTTCGATGAGTACTTTTGGTACAGGACCAGAGGATGAGAAGATTGAAGAGCAAGAAGGGAAAAAAGAAAGAAAGGGAGGGGAAAAAAAGAAAGAAAGAAAGAAAGAAAGAAAAGAAAAGAAAAAGGAGGAAGGAGAAGGGATGGGTAGAAGCAACTATTGACCAAAAGTAGAAAGGCACAGAAAGAGGGGGATGGAAGCAATATAGGTGTACAGCAGGGTACCTTGACCCAACCTTAAGAGCCCCCAACCTCTGGGGGTGCCTGGTTGGGTGATTAGGTCAGCAGCTCTTTGCCAGCCTGTTTGGACACAGTATCCTACCTCCACCAAGTAGAGAGGGAAGACAAAAATGCAATAAATCAAATCAAAACAAGCAAACCAAAAGCTTTACGGGATAAGATTGGGGAAAAAAACAATTTCTATGGGTAGAAACACTAGCAAAATTGAAGTCTTATTGTTGAAAAAGGCAACAATGAAAAATTATATTTAAACTAGAAAAATGAAGCAATAAAAAAAGAAAAGAAAAATCTTTAAGGAAAATGTTGAAATTAAAAATAAAATAATAATAATGAAAAGAAATAAACAAACAACAACAAAAAAAAACCCCACAAAACAAAACAAAACCAAAAAACAAAGCACTATATATATCTTGCTGATATTGTCTGGGCAAGAGGTGATCTTCAGGGGTATGATATGTCAATCGCAATGTTAATACAGCTGAACAAAATGGAGACCGGAAGCCTCTAATGATTTCTCAAACCCCGCAGGGTGGAGAGCTTAAATCCTCCTCAGCCTGTTTAGAAGACACTTTAAATTGCTAACTTGGGCTAAGCAGAAGCTTTCCCAGGAAAGCACTTGTCACTGGGATCACTCCTTAAGTGGCTATCCACTTACCCAGTGTGCCAAAACCATTCTCACCCAAGGCCCCTGAGGGCTAAGGCTGCAAGGCATCTCAGTCCCTGCCTTTAGGCTGCTCAGTGACTAGATTACTCGCTCCCGCCCGATGCTTGTTCTGCAACCCTGAGGGTGGAGCTTGCAGGGGCAGTTCTCCTATGATGGCTCCACACAGCCCTCAACCAAACACTGGTAGTTCCGTCTGGCTCGGTGGCTCAGTCTGGAGCCCCAGACAACACTCAAAGACCCCCACACTCTTGCCCCAGTTCTCCCAAGGCTATTCAACTGAGTGCCAAGTCCAAAAGAAGCCCAAACAGCTCACAGGTAAGGCCTTTCCAGTTTACAATCTCACTGCTGCTGTAGCCACAGCTGCTGGCAGGATTAGACCCAATGAACACATGCAAGCACTTGCCAGATCTCCACTGCTTTTGCCTTCCTCAGGGGGTCCAGAAGTCTCACGCTGTCTCCCTGTATCCCCAAAGGGATGTTTCTGGGCAGATCTCGCCAGCCAGAGATGCCTGAATTCTTCCCTCCCCTGTCTCACCCTGCCCAGTTGCAAGGAAGCTGTTACTCGGCCGCCATCTTGGCTCCTCCTCAAAAATGTGTTTTTTATCTATCTATATCATTATATCCACAGTGTGTTTCTTGTAGTTGGGTCACGTGTTCTAAAAAATTTTAGTCTAATAATCTCTGCCTTTTAATGGATGTGTTTATATCATTTACATTTAATTATTGATATCTTTGTGTTTAGGCCTGTCATTTTATTATTTTTTTGTTTCCTTAATTTTTCATCCTTCTGTTTCTCTTTTCCTACTTTCTTTTGTGTTTTTCTAACACTTGTCTTATTTCATTTAATTGATCTGTTATGTTTTGTATATTTGTTATGAAATAAATATTTGCATTCTTCCCTCAAATTTATATGTTGAAACTATACTTGCCATATGATGGTATTAGGAGGTTGGGTCTTTAGAAGGTAATTGGGATTAGATGAAGTCATAAAGGTGGAGGTGGTGCACTCACATGGGATTAGTCCCCTTATACTTTTATAGGTCGTGAGAGTGTTTGCTTCCCTTTCTGCTCTCCACTATCTGAGGACAGAATGGGAAATCAGCAGTCTTCAATCATTACTAGAATTTGATTTTTCTGGCACCATGATCATGGATTTCCACCCAGTATAGCTGTGGGTAATAAAATTCTGTTATTCATAAGCCACCAATGTATTGTATTTTATTATAGTAGCCCAAAGTAAGACAATAGCTTTTTTCATGTGGTTGTTGTACAATACAGAGACTTAACATTTTACAACTGTTTATAATAAATGATTAACCTCTTCAAAAGAATGTAGAAATCTCTTCATTATGTAAGTCACTCCCTCCCTTCATGTTATAGTTTATATAATATATCTGTATATATTAAAAGTATCATCTTTAAATAAATATTTCAACTATTGTTATGTACATTCACTTCCTTATCAACTTTACAAACAGTTTGTCTATGTCCTTAAGACTTTCATCTGGGATTTAACTGGAATAGCAATAAAGTAATAAACATTTGGGAGAGAAATGCCATTGCTTAATAATGTGCCTGATACCTAAAGAGAGCTGGTAAAAATTTTCTGAGTGAATGAGAGATTTATGCTATTGAGAGTTCCCTAGAAGAACGTGTTTTTCCTTTCCACTTGTTTATATTTTTAATTTCTATTTTAAAAATCATTTAGTCTGTTTTTATGTCATGGTAATTAATCTACACATGCATGGTTTCAGTTGAACCAACAATAATACTCTCACTCCCTTGACCATAACCTATTTGTCCGTGGATGGAATCTAACCCACACTGTAATGATCATGACTTTCAAAAGAATTTTAAGATTCAGGAAAACAGAAAGACAGTTACAGTTTCTCAGAGGTGGTGAATGCAGTACAATGTGCAACTCTGCCACTGAGGACACTCACAGCTCTGTCTCATATAGGGAAGCTATCAAAGGGCAGGAGAAGCACAGGTGAGAGAAGGCTGCACAAGGAAGCCATTCCTTCCCTGACTCCAGTTTTCCCAGGGGCCCAGCTGCTGCTATGGTCTGAATGTTTGTGTTAAACCAAAATTCATATGTTGAACTACTAATCCCCCTAGGGTGATTGTATTAGGAAGTAGGACCTCTGGGGGAAGAATAAGCCATGAAAACAGATTCCTCATGAATGAGTTAGTTTACTTACAAAAGACATCCCAAAGATCTAGCTGCCCCCTTCTACCATGTGAGGACATGTAAGATAGTATCTCTAAACTGCAAGCAGGCCCTCACCAGACACTGACTCTGTCAATACATTGATCTTGGACTCCCCAGCCTCTTGCACTGTGAGAGATAAATTTCTGTTGTTTACAATCTACCCAGCTTGTGGTGTTTTGCTATAACAACCCAAATAGACTAAGACACTTACTATTCCTGCAGTTAAGGGAGTGACAAATTTATCCTTTATTGCCCAATTTTAGTCAAGCTGGATTTCTGTCACTTAAAATCAAAAGAGTACTAACATAAATGTCCACAATATTTCAAAGATGGTCATCTTTGAGGTGCAAAGGAAATATCACTAGGGAAGCTACTTTCATGAATAAGTAGTGATTATTATTACTATAATCAACTAAGTATTGATATATAAATGGTAGCTTTTAAAGTAGTTAAAAGTACTTAAAAACTAGTTTCAAAAATTGTTTAAACATTTTCCTTGCAAGCTTGACAACTTAATTAGCCTAGTAAATTATAGTTAATGGAAATCCCCCCAAAATAAATGCTAAGCTAGCCCCTGTTAAACTATCTAAAATTTTTCATTAATTAAATCGTACAGTGAATTTTTTTCAGGTGCTAAAATAGACTACCATAATTAGAAATTACAGAAATAGTCTAGAATTGTAAAAACATTTCAATAGTAACAGACAAGACTGTCAAATGACTTACTAGTGATATCATTACTCCATCAATGTCATTACATAAAGAAAATGCTAAGTAAACCTTCAGCAGTTAGTGTTCTAGGTGGGCAAAGAAGAGCTTTGAAATTACTTCTAATAACCTATGGGCTTGTTAGGTTTTGCTCAAATCTCCATAATTGGGGCTTGTTATTTCCTCCTCCAATATCTGCCTCCTCTTAAACCCATACTCTCCAAGACTCTGAAACCAACTCTATTCTTGCTTTGTTTTAAGGAAGATTTAAGAAGCCCCTCACCAGCAGCATTGAGGTTCATGATTAAATCCATTTTAATATTATTTTTGCTCTGATCTTGTTCCTTATTAAGGCCTAGCTCTCCCTACCATGGGACCAACAAAGTTACAAGGTCCTGGAGAATGAGGAGCTAACCTGATTCCTTCACAGGTCCTGAATCCAGAGTTCTGTCTCTGAACCCTGCTAGCTGCATTGAAGTCCCTATTGTTAGTGATAGAGGGCCTAATGCCATCTTCCCAACTGCCTTTTACCTACCACAAGACTCTCTTGTGCTCCCTTCACCTGCCAGGACATTTTTCTAACATCTATTAAGCCTGTGCCCTGCCTTCATTATTTGTCTTTTTCTGGGACATCCCCAAATCTTTTGCTCCATCTACCCTGACAGGTGTATCTAGACTCCAGAACAAGTTTTCTGTGGGCTGCTGGGTTTTCTGTCCCCCAGCCCCAGCACTAAGATCCCCTAAGAACCTGTTCTTCACTGGCAATGTAAATGTCTTTTCTTGACCATTAGGCAGAGTGGTCTCACATCCACTTCTATAGCACGTCTTTGTATAAGCCTCTATCATGATATTTAACACATTTCATTGTCATTGTCTGCCTAGCTGTCACAGTGTTATCCTCTGTTCCACCTTCTAAGTGCCTATGCACACTTCTGAACACTCATACATGCCCATCAATAACTATAATAGTAAAATCAAGGTGTAATACTTCCTCAAAAAGTTTCTCTAATAAACAGTATGCTACCATTTCCAGGAAGATCTGTGGAATGCTTTCTTAGTTGGTAATCCTGTATCACAAAATCCCTGTCCCTCTATTTAGCATTATGACATCCAGGCAAAGGAACAAAACCACTGCTTCACTCCATCCAAATCTGCCTTGAATATCCATAATGATGCCAATGTTCTTCAGGTCACAGCTCATACCAAACTTAAGGCCAAGGCTGCAAGACAACCTCTCTGGAGAATCTGGCAATTTTAACAATTACTTACAGCATGCTACATGTGCATGTCATAGTGACAATGATGAAGTATGTATGCCAAAATGTCAATGACCATTACAAATTGTAGGAATATATGGTACGAAAGTTAAGATCACATGACATAGAGTCAGCCTGGGAATTAAGTCCTGGGTCCTACTGTGTAATATTAGGCTAATCTTTACTTAACTCTGAAAGGGTCCATTTTGTCTTCTTAATATAGGGATATGCTGAAATTATTTAAAGTGGGAGACAAAGTACCAGGTACATAGAAAACAGGCTTTTTAAAAAGTGTTTTATTGTTATTATTAACTATTATAGACTGAAACAGGTCTCACAACCACAGCAGATGTAGAGCTGAGTTTGGGGGTGGGGGGCAGAGCAAGATAGCTAACTGGAGCCAGCTTTCCACAGAGGCTCCCATTCAGAAGGAGAGTTAAAGGACAGGATTTTAGCAAGTAATGAGATTGTTTGGACATGAGCCAAGAAAGAAGGTTGAAGAATGAACATCAACCCTGCTGAGGCAAGCTGCAACCCCAAGGATACAAATAATAAGTACAAAATCTATCACCAAGAGGACAGGAATCCCTTCCTCAATTAGAATAACTCACAGTATACTTTCTACAAACAAGAGAGCAGAGTTCAAACATCCTCCTATTTTATCCCACAGAAGAGATCCTCTAAAAACCAGACCTCCTTTCCCTACTAGGGTTCCATGGCACTCTCCTGCCAGGCATAAAACTATATATATTCTCTGCCTGCAATTCTAAATTCCCAGCACTTCCCTCCACTCTCACTCCGAGGCCTGGAGGTCTGTCCCCCATGGAGTTCAGATTCTTGGGCATTTTCTCAAGAGGTGAGGACAGGGCATGGGCTGTTGCAGGTCTGTGCTGATTCTGTGGCATGGGAGCAGGGAGAAGACAGCGGACTGAAGGAACTGTGCAGGAGAGAGAGAGGTGGCGCCCTGTGGCAAAGAGCAGCAACAGCAGCTGCAGGAACAATAGGGCTCACACCCCTGGAGATATTTTCAACAGACTTCCTCTCTGTGCAACTAGAGAATGCGGGGCATCTTCTCCAGTGGCAGACACTGGCAGAGCAGATCTGGAACAGAAATGCAGGCCCTGTGAGTAAAGGATATGCCTCAGGCAGTACCTGGGGTGCAGTGGGGATGGAGAATAGAAGACTCGTAGATAGAGATGGCATACTACCAGGGTGGGGCTCAGCCAGAAGACTTCTTTAGTGAGCCAAAGAAGCACCCAGCCCCCAGGGAATCATACCTAAGATAGGAGCAGGTGGGCAGGGCTGGAACTGATTGTTGATTGTGAGCTCTAACTGCACCCACCCCAACACAGACTGCAGTGGAGACAAACACATCAGCTCTAGGCAGCAGCACAGTCTGAGGCTGAATTGTAGTTTCTGTTAACTCAAACAGCATCTGGTCTGCAGGGAATATACCCAGAACACAACCACAAATTCTGTGAAAATATGAGTGTCAGCAATATCAATCAGGAGTGGGGCTGGAACTGAGTGAATGTCCCCAGCTTCCATTAAGCACCCAAGGTTGTCAGGCCTCACCTCCCCCTGCCAGATGATGATAGAGTGTGGAGGCCTGGCTGAGGAGACATAGATCTCCCTGTGACTCAGGCAGGTGCAAATCTTTGGAGCATCTGCTCATTGAAGGAAACTGGGTAACAGCCATGCAGGGTTACCAGTGACTGGGTGTAACAGAGGTGCAGGATGGGAAAGGAGGCATCAACCTTCCCAAAATAATTCATTTGCTAGGGGGGGCCTTCTGACTCCATGGAGCACCAGAATGAGTCATACTCGAGCTGCCAGCCAACCCCGGCTATCTAGTTGCTGGAGACTTTTTGAACTCTCCCAGTTGAGACTGGATGCTGATTGGGACAATTGATTTGTACCTCTTAAACTGGACCAATCATCTGAGGACTACCCAAAGTATTACCTGGGGTGTGTGGTTGTGGGAAGGTTTGATTTTTCTTTTCCAGTTGTCACCCATGGGGAGGGTGGGGTGACTTAATTGCTGGCATTTCTCCACAGCTGAGACTTCAACCCAGAGTAACTTATTCAGCTAAAAACAAGACAGAGACACTTAACCCCACCACACAAAGCAAGTCCCCAGTGTCTCAGGCTGTAGCACTGTATGGGTCCTTTGGAAAGCTCTAAGAGAAAATGTACAGACACCAGTCCCAGCTCTTAGGCAAAGGGCTGGTAGATCACTACTCCTGGAGCTGTCCAAACCAGCTTCACCTTATCTATTCATCTAGCCAAACAATGTAAAATAATCTTGGGGTGGAATCAGCAGAAAAACTCTGGTAACATGAATAACCAGAGTAGATCAGCTCCCCCAAGGAACAATATGGCACACACAACTGAAGATCCCATTCATAAACAAATGGCTGAGATATCAGAAATCAAATTCAGAATTTGGATTGCAAATAAGATTACTAGAATGGAGGTAAAGTTGAAATTAGAAATTCAAGGAGCATTTCAAAAATTGTCTCAAGAATTCAATGAGTTCAAAGACAAAATCATTAAAGATTTTGACACATTAAGACAAGAATTTAACAGATCTAAAAAATACAGTAGAATCCCTCAGTAACAGAATGGAGCAAGTAGAAGAAAGGATTTCTGACACTGAATAAAAAGCTTTAAATGCTCCCAAACTCTCAAAGAGGAAGAGAAGTGGAGAGCAAAAATGGATAATTCTCTCTGAGAGCTCTGGGATAATTTGAAGAAAACTAATATGCACCTTATAGGAAGGCAATGAACTTGCTTTGCAAGGCACAGAGGCTCTTCTTCATGACATTATGAAGGAGAATTTCTCAGACATGCAAAGAGATTCTGAAATTCAGATAGCAGACAGTTTGAGAACCCCAGCACAACTCAACCTGAATAAGACATCCCCAGGCACATCATAATTAACTTCACTAAAGTTAATATGAAGGAGAATTCTGAAAACAGCCAGATATAAGAAAACCATAACCTACAAAGGGAAGAATATTAGAATGACTGCAGATCTCGCTGCTGAAACCTTTCAAGCTAGAAGAGGGTGATCATTGAATTTTAATCTCCTAAAAGAAAATAACTTTCAACCTTGCATCCTGTATTTAGTGAAACTGAGTTTCATTTACGATGGAGAAGTTAAATACTTTAGTGACCTTCCCATGTTGAAGAAATTTGCCATAACTAAATCAGCTCACAAGGATATTCTCTGACCTATCCTGTATAATGACCAGCACAATCCTCCACCACAAAAGTGAACTCACTCAGAAACTTTTGGTCAAATTCCTACCTCAACAGGTGAAAGGATTAAAAATGTCCACTGGACTTTTAAAAAACTCAATACCCAAAATTCTACCAGGCTTATCAATAATTTCAATTAACATGAATGACTTAAATTGTCCTCTACAGAGGCATAGTTTGGCTGACAAGATACAAAAACTCAGGCCAGATATCTGCTGCCTGAAGCAGAGAATCTCATCTTACCTTAAAAGATAAATTTAGACTCAAGGTGAAGGGATGGTCATCTATATTTCACACAAATGGAAATCAGAAAAAAGCAGGTGTTGCAATTTTATTTGCAGATACAATAGGCTTTAAACCAACTAAGTAACCGTAGGCTTTAAACCTAACTACGTTTGGGAAAGATAAGGATGGTCACTTCATATATGTTAAAGGTAACACTCAATATAATGAGATTTCAATTATTAACATTTATGCAACCAACCAGAATGCACCTCAATTTATAAGACACACTCTAACAGACATGAGCAACTTTATTTCCTGCAGCACCATAATAGTCAGAGATTTCAACACTCCTTTGGCAGTGTTGGATAGATCCTCCACTAAGAAGCTAAGCAAAGAAATGTTAGACTTAAACTTAACCATTCAACAGACATCTACAGAACATTTCATCCTAACAAAACTGAATACACATTCTTCTCATCAACCCATGGAACATCCTCCAAAATTTATCACATCTTAGGTCACATGTCTAACCTCAGCAAATTTAAAGAATAGAAATTATTCCTTGCATCTTCTCAGGCCATCGTAAAATTAAAGTTGAACTCAGTAACAACAGGAATCAGCATACTCATACAAAAACATGGAAGCTAAATAACCTTATGCTGAATGATAGCTGGGTCATATATGAAATTAAGAAGGAAATTACAAATTTATTGGAACAAAATTATAAGGAAGACATGAATTATCAAAACCAGTAGGATACTGCAAACGCAGTCATAAGAGGGGAATTTATAGCACTGCAAGCCTTCCTCAAGTGAATGGAAAGAGAGGACATTAACAAATTAATGGGACATCTCATGCAACAGGAAAAGAAAGAACATTGCCATCCCAAACCCAGCAGAAGGAAATAAATAACCAAAATTAGAGAAGAAATAAATGAAATCGAAAACAAAAGGATTATACAACAGATCAATAAATCAAAAAGTTGGATTTTTTGAAAAGGTCAATAAAATAGATAAACCTTTGGTTACCTAACCAGGTAAAAAAGAATAAAATCTCTAATTTCATCAATCAGAAATGGTAAAGATGAAATATCAATAGATTCCTCAGAAATTCAAAAAATCCTTAATGAATATTACAAGAAACTTTATTCTCAGCAATACAAAATTCTGAAAGAAGTTAACCAACACTTGGAAGCATGTCATCATCCATGACTTAGCCAGAATGAAGTGGAAATGTTGAACAGGCCTATATCAAGTTCTGAAATAGCATCATCTATACAAAATCTCCCTAAAAAGGAAAGCCTAGGACCAGATGGCTTCACATCAGAATTCTACCAAACCTTTAAAGAGGAACTATTACCTATATTACTCAACCTTTTCCAAAACATAGAAAAAGAAGAACTACTACCCAACACGTTCTACAAAGCAAATATCACCTTGATCTCCAAACCAAGAAAAGACTCAACAAGAAAAGAAAATTTAGACCAGTATCACTAATGAACATCGATGCAAAAATATTCAACAGGATCCTAAAAAACAGAATCCAGCAACACATCAAACAAATTATACACCACAACAAAGTGGGTTTTATCCCAGAGTCTCAAGGCTGGTTCAATATACGTAAATCTATAAATATAATTCAGTACATAAACAAATTAAAAAACAAAGACCATATGATTCTCTCAATTGATGTAGAAAAAGCTTTTGATAATATCCAGCATCCCTTCATGATCAGAACATTTAAGAAATTGGTATAGAAGGGACATTTCTTAAACTGATAGAGTGCATCTACAGCAAACCCACAGCCAATATTGTATTGGATGGACTTAAGTTGAAATCATTTCCACTCAGATCAGGAATCAGGTAAGGTTTATTGTCTCCACTGCTTTTTAACATTGTAATGGAAGTCTTAGCCATCACAATTAGGCAAGAAAAGGCAATCAAGGGTATCCATATAGGATCAGAAGAGATCAAACTTTCATTCTTCGCAGATGATATGATTGTATATCTGGAAAACACCAGAGATTCTACTACAAAACTTTTAGAAGTGATCAAGGAATACAGCAGTGTATCAGGTTACAAAATCAACACTCATAAATCTGTAGCCTTTATATATACCAACAATAGTCAAGCTGAAAGAACAGTCAAGGACTGTTCCGTTCACAGTAGTACCAAAGAAGATGAAATATTTGAGAGTTTGCCTAACAAAGGATGTGAGAGATCTCTATAAAAAGAACTATGAAACTCTAAGAAAAGAAATAGCTGAAGATGTTAACAAATGGAAAAACATACCATGCTCATGGCTTAGAAGAATCGACATTGTTAAAATGATCATACTACCCAAAGAAATATAAAATTTTAATGCAATCCCTATTAAAGCTCTGCTGTCATACTGTACGGATCCTGAAAAAATACTACTTTGTTTTATATAGAATCAGAAAAAACATCAAATAGCCATGACATTACTCAGAAATAAAAACAAAGCAGGAGGAATCATGCTATCAGACCTGAGACTATACTATAAATTGATAGTGATCAAAACTGCATGGTACTGGCACAAAAACAGAGAGGTAGATGTTTGGAACAGAATAGAGAACAAAGCGATGAACCCAGCTACTTACCTTTACTGGATCTTTGACAAGCCAATTTAAAACATTCAGTGGGGAAAAGACTCCCTATTTAACAAATAGTGCTGGGTGAACTGGCAGGTGACGTGTAGAAGACTGAAACTGGACCCACACCTTTCACCATTAAATAAGAAAGTCTCTCACTGGATTAAAATTTAAACTTAATACATGAAGCTTTAAAAATACTTGAAGAAAGTGTAGGGAAAACTCTTGAAGAAATCGGGCTGTGTGAATATTTTATGAGGAGGATCCCCCGGGGAATTGAAGCAGCATCAAAAATACACTACTGGGGCCTGATGAAATTAAAAATCTTCTGCACAGCCAAGTACACAGTAAGTAAAGCAAGCAGACAGCTCTCAGAATGGGAGAAGATATTACAAGTTATGTCTCCAACAAAGGTTTAATAACCAGAATCCACAGAGAACTCAAATGTATTAGCAAGAAAAGAGCAAGTAATCCCATGTCACGGTGGGCAAGGGAATTGAAGAGAAACTTCCCTGAAGAAGACAGGTGCATGGCCTACAGACACATGAAAAAATGTTCATCATCCTTAATCATCAGAGAAATGCAAATCAAAACCACTTTGATAGATCATCTAACTCCAGTAAGATTAGCCCACATTACAAAATCCCAAAACCAGAGATGCTGGCATGGATGTGGAGAAAAGGGAACACTACACTGCTGGTGGGAATGCAAACTAATATGTTCATTTTGCGGGGATGTTTGGAGAACACTTAGGGATCTAAAAATAGACCTATCATTCGATCCTACAATCCCTCTACTAGGTATATATTCAGAAGACCAAAAATCACATCATAACAAAGATATTTGTACCAGAATGTTTACTGCAGCCCAATTCATAATTGCTAAGTCATGGAAGAAGCCCAAGTGCCCATCAACTTATGAATGGATTAATTAATTGTGGTATATGTACACCATGGTATATTATACAGCCTTAAAGAGAGATGGAGACTTTACCTCTCATGATAAAGATGGAGCTGGAATATATTCTTCTTAGCAAAGTATCCCTAGAATGCAAGAAAAAGTGTCCAATGTACTCAATCCTACTATCAAAGCTAATTTATAGCTTTCACATGAAGGCTATAACCCAATTATAGCACAAGAAGATGGGGAAAGAGGTAAGGGACGGAATGGGAGGGGGAGAGTGGGCGGAGAGAGGGTAAATGGTGGGATCACACTTACGGTGCATCTTAGAAGGAATAGGTGAAACCTACTAAATGCAGAACACAAATGTTTTCACATAATAAACGAGAAAATCCCATGAAGGTTATGTCGAACAGTTTGATGAAAATATTTCAGATTGTATATGAAGCCCACACACTGTACCCCATGATTGCACTAATGTACACAGCTATGATTTAAAAAAAAAAAAAAGAATGGAAGAAAAAGTATCCAATGTACTCAGCCCTGCTATGAAACCAATTTATAGCTTTCATATGAAAGCTATAACCCCATTATAGACTAAGAATATGGGGAAAGGGAAGAGGGTGGGGAGGGGGGAGGATGGGTGGAGGGAAGGTCATTGGTGGGACCACACCTACAGTGCATCTTACATGGGTACATGTGAAATTTACTAAATGTAGAACATAAATGTCTTAACACAATAACTAAGAAAATATTGTGAAGGCTATGTTAACCAGTTTGATGAAAATATTTCAAATTGTATATAAAACCAGCACATTGTACCCCATGATTGCATTAATGTACACAGCTAAGATTTAATTTTTAAAAAGTAGACTTTAAAATAATTTTTAAAAAACTATTATAAGTTATCTTATCTTTTCTTTTCTTTTCTTTTTTTTTTTGCAGTTTTTGGTCAGGACTGGGTTTGAACCTGCCATCTCCGGCATATGGGGTTGGTGCCCTACTCCGTTGAGCCACAGGCACCGCCATAAGTTTTCTTTTCTTTTCTTTCTTTCTTTTTTTTTATTTTTGAGACAGCGTCTCACTATGTCACCCTTGGTAGAAGGCCATCGCATCACAGCTCACAGCAACCTCCAACTCCTAGACTTAGGCGATTCTCCTGCCTCAAACACCTGAGTAGCTGGGACCACAGCTGCCTGCCAGAATGCCCAGCTATTGTTTGTTGTTACAATTTGGTCAGGGCCAGGTTTGAACCCGCCACCCTCTGCATATGGGGCCAGCGCCCCCACCCCCTGAGCAACAGGTGCTGCCCAACTATTATATGTTTTTAAGATGAGAAATATTTCTTTTTTTCTTGGTATTTATTAATTCAAAACTGTTTATTGAACACCTAACCATGTGTGAACACCGAGCAAAGTATTACGGTTATAAGAAGCTATAAAATACAGTGTCTGCCAACTAAAGCTTGCAATCCAGAGGGGTCAGACACTCTTCAAAAGCTACACAAAGGACAGCAAACAGGAGATGCCCAGAAGGGCACAATGTGCTGTGAGAGCAGGCAGGTGAAGGCAGAGCCCGCACCTGTCTCCAGGAGGAAGAGCCTGTGTGCTCAGCACCATGACGTGTGCCTACGAGGCATCCCCCACATGTCTGGGGTTTTGTCCCACATCAGGAATATTCTCAACCTTTAAAAAGTAGCTAGTCAAAAAAATGCCAGTCTTAGTAATTTGAGGTATTTTTTTCTGCTTCTGCTATTTATGATTCTACCACAGTGATATGTATTTAACTGTATGGTATTCTTTAAGAACACGTACAGGGATCTTTGAAGGTCTACCTAATAGGTACTCATTAATTCAGCCAAGCTAAATGAGCTGTAAATGAAACCGACAAATGCTATTATCCCACTTGCTATCTTTTTCTTTTCAAATTCAGTAGAATTTAGTTTAAGAATCTCTAAACTCCTAACACTGTGACAGGAAAATGAGGGCCACAGATAATTAATATGGACTTCTGTTGAGTCCATCTTCATGGTTAATATGTAGTAAAAGCCTCCGGAATATCCAGTCTAGGCCTTTGGATCCAGCAACCTTGATGTCCCTTAAAAGGCATCAGACTTCATTACCCTAGTTGGGATCCTCCTTTCTCTGGGTGAGTGAAGACTGGGTTGGAGAGGTGGTCAGAGGCAGCTCCCTGCACTGCTTAACTGTAAGAGAGACAAACGTCCCCCTGTGACAGTGGAGAGAGAGAGTCTTTTCAGAGGTTGGTGCCTTGGGGGATGAAGATAAGCCTGACTATTTGGGTGGTTGATACAGAGATTATGAAATCTGTGCTGGGTTTACACATAGTCAAAATTGTAGATGGCTATGTGACAAGTTAGAAGTCTCTGGGCCAGCCCTACACTCATCCTAAAATGTCAGGGCTTCAAATCACACCGTTCCACATTCATTCTTCTGAGTTCTGTGTATTTTCTCTTTGCAATGTTCCCTTGAGACACAGGCCTCATGAGAGACAAAGCATTGCTGAGCACCATGACCCTCCAGCAAGAACTGGTCTGTCCATGCCCTTCTGCTTATCAGCACCCTCACCTTCCTTCTCATTCACAGCCACTGCTTACCTGGTGCCTGTTTTAGTCCAGGAAGGCCATGTCTGGGTTAGAAATGGTACTACCCAGAGACCCAAACACAGATTTAAAATCTTCCCTAGCAGTTATAGATGAGGCTGACAGTTGTAAGTTACTTATGAAAATTCTTCAAGCTAAATACTTTGCTTTTCTCTGGTCAGTTTCTAAGTCTCCAATTACTTACCTTAACATCAAATTATTCACATTTTTGTTTGAAATGAACTCTGTGCCTTTGTTTAAATGTAAGTGTCCTTATTATTCAGGAAACTTGGAATTATTTTTAAATACACAATAACATTGCACTCTATAAAATTCTTTTGTCAGGAAAGTAAGGAAACAACCCCATTTCAACTCATTTCCCAGCATCATTTCTCCGAGTGTGAGTTTCATAGATCTCAGTTGAGTCAGAGTGGGACCTCATTTCGGATGTGAGATCATCTTCCCGATGGCAGCCAGCTCACTGCCTCGACTCGGTAGAGAAGGCTGCCCTTCCTTTCAGACCGAGCAGCCCCCGGTCAGGAGCACACCCTGGCTGTGTGGCCAGGCTGGGAGGGAGGGCGCCATACCTTCCCAGGAAGAGCAGGTGCTGGCAGTGGAGGACTGTTTGGTTCCATCTGTCTGTCCATCTTCTTATCAAGGGATGTATGCTAAGATACAATTTTCTGCTTTGGTCATAGATCTTTGTGCAAAGTTCTTGAGTAGACTGAAACTTTGCACAGTCACAGCTGGACTGCCCAGGCCCTGCACAGGGGCCTGAGGTGGGCCAGGCTGTCTTGGCATTAAGGTTCCATCCAAATAGCTTCCCACCGGGACCAGAGATGCTGCTTTTTCTACTATGTGTGATGCTACCAAGTTACTCTATACCTAATGATAATTTATGTCTGTACTCTCCTGAGCCCGCAGCATGGATCTGATGCTTGTGAGCGCTCAGTGGAAATGTGCACAGCTACCCACCACCAGCACCTCTCCTCCCTTATTTAAAATGGTGCTCCCTCCTGGTCCCTGCCTTTTTTATCTCACTTCTCTGGTTTCCTTTCCTTTGTCTTTTTTTCCTCAAAACACATATCAGCATCTGACATACTATATATTTAATTTATTTATTATATTGTTTTCTGTGTCCCAATCACACTAGAAATAAACTCTGGGAGTAAAGAAATTTTGTCTTGTGTTGACTATTCTGTGTCCAGCATTAGCATGCTACCTGGCACGTGGTAGGAACTTATTAAGTAATTGCTGAGTGAATAAGTAAAATTGTTTCATAAGCATTTGTTCTCTGAATACAAAAGCTGTTCAAATTGACGGGAATGGTTAAACCCACAGAAAAGCACCACAAAGAGGCTGAGCAGCTCAGGCCTGCAGTCCCAGCACTCTTCAGGCAGAGGCAGGGGATGGCATGGGGCCGGGAGTTCAAGACCAGCCAGAACAACAGAACAATATCCCATCATTATAAAAAGTTCAAAAATTAGCTGGGTGTGGTGATGCACACCTCTACTGCTAGCCACTTTGCAGGTTGATGTGGAAGGGGCACTTGAGCCCAGGAATTCAAGGTTGCTGTGAACTATGATCACACCTCTGAGCTACAGCCAGATGACAGAGCAAGACCCTATCTCAAAACAAATAACACAAATAGCAATGACAAAACAAACAACTATAACAAAAAAAAGAGAGAAGAGCACCAAAAGTAAAATTAAAAACAAAAAAAAGCCACCCCCAGCCAGAGATATTAATGTTATGATATGAATATATCCAGTGTTTTTTCTCAGCATCTGCTGGGCAAAATTAGGATCATATCACACATGCTGGCTGATTACCTGTTTTTCACATACAAGCATTTTCTCATATAATAAAATCTTCTTCTTCAGCATGACACTTAATGGCTACACAATAATCCGTGGCACAGTCATATAAGGTATTTAATGAGTCTGGTGTGGACTACTGCGTTTTATTATAGCAGACGTCTGTGGAAATACTCTCTGCTGCTGCATATCCAATTCTCCTCTATGAAAAGCATGTGGGTGAACAAAGTGAGAATGAGCCTATTTTTCTTTAAAAAAGATGTGCCACAGACCTGCAACTCCCCCAGAGGCAAGCTACATAGATTCTGTAAAGCAAGAGGATGTCTGAAAAAAGTTTGCTTGTTTGCTGATTTCCTACCTTGAGTTGTTTTATGAAAGAGAGAAAAACCTGTTCTTATCTGTCCCAAATGAGATAAGTGAATTTTTCACAACTTTTGCTCCAGGAAAAGCAATGTCCTGGGTAAAGGGGATCAGCTTTTGCTTCTTGCATAGCTGCCCAAAAGCTTCCAGAGGACCAGATGTGCTTCTGTTAACCTTGCCAAGGTCACCTCCATCACCAGGTAAGGGTACCTAGGGCCCAGGGCCCTTCCGATAAGTGTGGACTCTTACCTGGGCCAAGGCCAGAGCCAACAGGCAGAAGATGCCTGTCACTGGATATTGCTGGACTTCTGTGTCTCACAGGGACTAAGCACTTTTGAAGGGGGTCTGTGTCCACTGGTGTGCTGCAATTTTCATCTTGTGTCTACCAATAATATATAATCTTATCCAGAGAAGGAATCCTCTCTGATAACTTTAGAAGCTCTCAGTGGGGTTGTTTTAAATTCACCGTGTTTATAAATCATGCTGCTTGATTACTATGTACATTTTTATGCATATCTATGGTTGTTTTCTAGGGTAGATTTCTAGAAGATGTATAACGCGTAAAGGATATTGATGTTTTTGTCTTTGAACCATACACTTACTTGGTGTGTCATCGGAAAGGTTGTTCCAATATACTAACTACCAGCAGATGAAGAATGCCTCTTTTCCTATATAGTCACCAATATTACCCAGTTACCTTTGAGGAAAAAATAATAATCTGCATATCTCTTCAACATATTTTAAAAGGTTTATAGGCAGGCTTAAACTCATTTGTCTTTGTCAACATCATTCTCTAAGCGTGGGTCATAGGCCTCATATTGCTCTGATGGGACCTCAGATTCTGCAGTAGATAGTGTTTCCAAAAGAGTCTATTAGAACACCAGGTCCCTAACCTTTGGGCACCAGGGACCAGTTTCATGAAAGACAATTTTGCTGTGGACAGTGGGTGGGGCTCTAGAGGGCAGAGTGGGAGGCAGTGGTCAGGCAGTGATGGGGTGATAGGGGCAGCAAAAAGCTGTGGACGCAGATGAACTCTCATCCACCCTCACTTCTTGCTGTGCAACTGAGTTACTAAGTTTTGTGGAAGACAATTTTTTCCATGGAGGACAATTTTCCACTGGGGGGAGCGGAGGTGCAGGACGTGGGTAAGTGGGGAGCCATGTCACCAGGCTCGAAATAGGCTGGTGGCCTGGGGTGGGGCCTCAGTATTAGGGGGCTTTTTCTCTATCCTCCTGATATATCCTCAAATTATTTTCACTTTAAATATCATATTTCAGTATACTTCCAAGGCAAGTAAAATTCAAAGTATTAAAGTAGTAGGTAATTTTAAATGAGACTCCAAAAATCCAAATATGGCTATGACATTATATTCAAATCAAAATGTAAGAAATTAACTTGGAGCCAAACATGAGTTCTCTGTTATAGACAATACTGTGGAATAGGAACTATATTTATAGGGCAATTTTCCTGGAGAATTTTGCAAAACACAATATTTTTATGAATTACTGTTGAAATACCTGGATTGGGGCATTATAAACCACAAATGTATATTTATTTTTCTGGGAACATCCCAAGAACTATGAATCCATGCTTTTACAATGAGTGTGATTCCTCGTTTCACGTGTAGCTCCTTCTGAGCCACACTGACAGGGTGACCAGAGAAACTGTTTTGTTCTTCATTTGCATCCCTGGGGTGGGCAAGGAGGTCAGGTGAGCCCAGATCTGCTCGTGGTGTTTCTTTCTGCCTCATCAGCCCCAGCTTGAACATTAACACACAGCCGGCTTCTCTCTGTACCTCCTGTGAGATGTTCTGAGCCCTGCTGAGCCTAATTTAAGGCTTATTTCATCTATAAAATGGGATTGTCCACATCTCAAATCCTGCGTAATTAGGTCTGAATTATTCAGGCTTTGATCTGTCTCATTGGTTTGGGTCTTTGATGTACATATTATCAATCTTTAAAGTTATTTTTCAGTTGGGGTGCCCATAGCTACAGTTCACTTGTTTTTCTTCTTTTTTAACCTGTCTCCTTTCCACCCAGCACCTGGACGGCTGTTCCTTCCATGGTTGAGCTTCTCGGATCTTTGGTTTAGGAACACTGTAGAAAAGCTTAAAAGTGTCTATTTCCCATTTTACCATCTGAAATTCACAAAGAGTCCAGATATGGTGATTTTAGAGATGCTTTCTAACCAAAAATATTACCCCTATTGACCTAAAATTCCAAATATGCATGTATCTTGTACTTTTTTGTCCAAGACATGTTCACCAGAGACTCCTGCTAAATGAAAATGTCACATAGATCATAACATGCTAGTATTTAATATTGCTGTGTTAATTTAGAAGGAACTATAGCCTGAAGGGAGTACGGGAAAATATAAGTGTCTTGAAGAATGGAGAGGTCAGAGTGTAGGATTCAGAGCATTGGAAGTAAAGGTCCAGATGGAAAACCAAATGCCCCACGACAAACTTCCCACCCACAAGCAGGCATCAAAGAAGACAAAGCACGCACAAATGGTAATAATGTCAGCCTGTTATTAGGAACCTAATATGCTTCAGGAATGCTGCATAATTATTTTATGTACTCAAATACAACCTCTCCGGTATCTACATGTGATCCCTCCCTACTTAGAAGTAAAGGAGTGATTCTCGGCAAGTCTCCGTACAGTGACACTCTTAACTGCATACTAGCAGACAGGATATTTAGGATATAAGAGCAGAAAAGTCTTAAAAAGACCAATCATGTCCTATAGAACAAAAATTAATTGGTTTAAATGTCCTCTTTAAACATAACAAAATCCATCTGCTTAGGTTAAGGAGAAAAATAGTAATTAATTTCACCTACTTATAAATATATACATAAATATATAATGAAAAGTCAGAAATAAGGTATTGCAAAGACTAAAAGGGGAAAAACAGGCTAAGCATATATAATTGGGACAAATAAACAAAAAAAAAGCAAGGATCACAAAGATAATATAAAAAAATTCAAGGCAAAAGCATGGAACAAGAGAAAATAGCATTATTTTATGTTGATAAAAGGTAAAATTCATATTAAGAGATTATATATGTGACTCCATAAGCCCTATACATATAACATTGCATTACTGTAAATTCTGAAAACTATTAGAAATCCCAAGAAAAATGGACAAAAAACAATTGGCAGAGTATTAAGCTAAAAGCAAGTCTATATTCTATAAATTTCTGTAATATCATGCACATATTACAAAAATTATCATGTGTTTTCTACCACAACCCTCAGTAGTTTTTAAAAATAATTAAACTACATATACTGTCCATCTACGGTATATTGAAATAATAAATTAATAACAAATGCTTAAGTAACAATAAGAAGTTAAAACATTTTTATAACAAGAAAATAATACTCTTTAGTAGCTAATCAAAACAAAAATAGCTACGTAATATTTTTAGACATCAAAAATTAAAATAATAGTTTCAATATTAAAAAGCAGATTAAAAATAAATAAATAATTCAATGCAACAATTTAGAAAAAAAATACCCAAATGGGTAAAGAAAGAACTAAGGTGAGTAAGGTGCGTTTTAAATAGTTACACAAATAAGCAACAACAGAAGGAGAACAAAGTTGCCAGAGCTCTGGCAGACCAAGTCAAGGGAAAAAGAGCAACACCACCAGCAGTGAATAGATGCGGGGGAATACTACAGAGGGTGTAACAACAGACACAAATTTTAAAATTATAAGACAATGTGTGGCATTACTCAATGTTAATATTAGTAAATTCCAATAAAATATAAGCTTGTCTTTAAGAACATCAGTTACTAAAATTGACTCAAGAAGGAGTCAAAATCAAATAGGCTTCCAATCACAGACAGGCGTAAAAGAAGTACTGGCTCTGAAACCAGATGGAGTTTTTTCAAATGTTCAAGGAATAGCTAATGCTACATAAATTGCTCCAAAGAACTGACAAGGATAGAGATAGCTACATAATTTATTTTTAAAAAACCATGTAGCTCTGATACTCAAACAAAAAAGAAAAGCTAATCCCCTTTTGATGTATCAAAACAACAACAACAAAAAAACCAGAAATAAATTGCTAGTAGACTGAATTCAAGAGTATGTTAAAAACAAACCAAGCAAAAATTATCATTAGAATTCACATATCTATTAAATTGATTCAAATAAGAAAAAAATTATGGAATAGATAATAGACACATGGTAAAAGAGATCTTGATACAACCTATTCTTATTTTTTTAAGATTAGAGAACTAGAAGCTGAAGACTTTCTGAACATTATTAAATCATCAAAGAACATCACACTTTAGGATAAAATACTAAAGCCATCTCTGTTGAGAGCAAGAGCAAAGCAAAAATATCTGTTAGAAATGTTATTGTACAAAATTATATGTTGAATTCAGGACAATAAAATGTAAAAGAAACAAAATAAGAAATTTTTAAAAAACACTCTGCATCTCACCTGAAGACCGCCCCCTTCAGTTCACCCTCCTGCCTGGTCTCCTGGCGGGCTCTCAGGCTACCTTCTCTGCTTATAAAAGTTCGACTTTCTCAGGGTCCAGTTCTCACTTTGCAAACTCTTCTTTGGCTTAATTGTCCAGGTGTGAAACTTAAAATAGACCTGCCCCATCCTCTGATGACTAAAAACACTGCGGTTTGTGCTGAGATGGCCGGAGGCGTTAATAGCGCACCCACCAAATTTCAAGAATTTGGCATAAAAAGGAATATAAAAATCGTAATATTTTTATGTTGATTACATGTTGGGACAATATTTTGGATAGATTGGTTAAATAAAATACATTGTTTCATGTGATTAATGGAAATTTTTAATTAAATATGTGGCTTGCATCATATTCCTCTCAGATATTGCTGCTCTGGATGGACAATGGCCATTTTGAAATCTCCGTCTCTGGATAAGACCTTTCCTCTGAGCTTCAGATCCCAAAATTCAACTGCCTATGGTTTATGAATTTATATTACAGATTGTGCTGGCGATTAACACATTCTGTCCTCTCCAAACCCACTTTTCTATGTACTTATTTTGTGAGGCTGGAACTAGGACTCTGCTGTTTCTAATTTTCCTTTTCCAATTGGCTGCCCTTAGGTTCTGCCAGGACAGGCCCTAAGTGTCAGCATCTCCTCCTTTGTTAGTGGTTCTTTGCTCTGACCACAGCACTTGATAACAGGCTTGGCCACCCTTGCAAAACCAGCTCCTTGCCCCACCCCCATCCAACTAACTTCCCAAGACACCACCATCAGCCTGCAGGTCTGGCTGTCTGGTCCTGCTTTGATGCTAAAGACCCCGGCCTCTTCCCTGTTTTCACCAGCCTTATGAGCAGCAGCTGCTTCTACAGCAACTGACTCTGCACTCCTTCAGTATTTCCCATTTTGTTTTTGAAATTTTCCAATATTTATTTACTTGATTTCTTAGATTAAAATTCTGTTAATAGAACCTGTGTAGTCTGTTTTCTATTGTGCAAACACAGAACATATCTGAAATTAAATTCATCCTCCTTACTCCAAAACTCGATACTTTTGCAGTGCCCACCATCTTAGTAAATGGCACCAGGAGCCACCAAGTTCCTCAGCTCCTGGGAAGTCCTGAGTGCCATCCTAACACCCATACATGTCCCTTAGCATGATCTGTCATACCCCAAATGTCATTTCCATCCCCTCCGCTTTCTTCTTCTTTTCCACTTTCACCTTCTTTGTCCAGTTTTTCATGAGAAAACTGCCCCACACCCACTCTTATCTCCTTATGATCCACCGTCCATGCTGCATCTTGACTGATCTATTCAATAGGCAAATTTGATCATGAGCTTCTCCCTTCAAAATTCCTTCCTGGAAGGGCATCCCTCAACCTTTCCTCCTGTTTCCTTCCATCCTGTTTCAACTATCAGCTCAAACAACACTTCCTCATATAAAGTTACCCAACATCAAGACTCAAATACATGAAAAGAAAGTATGTTCCAAGACTAGACTATTGTATACTAAATAGATGGAAATTTTTTTTAATAATTTGTAAGTATAACACAAGTGTATTCAAAATGCCCAATGGAAGGAAGATAACTTTGACACTAAAACGTAATAATGGTAGCACACAATGATGATCTTGCTTATTAATAAGTGAACAAAAAAATGTTAATAAAGTACTAGAAAATAAGATCTTATCCTTTAATGGAAATGGTACACTATGGCCTAGTAGAATTCAGGAAAAGAAAACAAAATATTTCAACATTGGGAACTGAACTAATAAACTGTATCTTACCAATTGAATAAATAAGAAATCTATGTGTGTCAATCACTATTGAGAAGCACTTAATAAAATGTATGATTTATTCATAAAATGTCAATCTTGAGACAACATCATACATAATAACAAAATAATGTAACACATATATTACCAAAACTAAGACAGGAATGACCTCTGTCTCTGTCATCAAAGAAGAATTCAGCAAGACCAAAAGAAAGTGGAAGACATACAATACTGGAGAAGAGGAGATGAAGTCTCAGCTGGGAGTCAGCTGAGTCAACTCTCACCAACACAGTGAACCTGCTATCTTTATGACACACCATTAAATTCAGTTGAAACACCAAATACCATTATATACAATACCTAACTAAGACAAGAGCCATTCTGGGAATTAAAAGATTCATTCCAAGTAGAATCAAATATTTAAGAATAACCTTATCAAGTAATGTGCTAGAGCTACATACTAAATCTGTAGTAACATTAAAATATTAATTTCTTCCTGCTTGAATATCTCACAGAAAAATAATTTGACATAAGCAAAACATAATTCTAAAGATATCTACGACAAAAATTAATAAGACTAGCCACAATTTTTTAAAAAAATAAAATAAGAAATGGGCCTTATCTTGTCAGAATTTCAAAGATAGAGTAAAAAATAACTTATAATAGAACTAGACAGAAATGAGTAAAAAAAATCAAAGACTTCATATAGAACATATGATTTTAGCATATGACAGATTTCCTACTTTGAAACCATTGGAAAATGATAGATTATTTAAGAAAAAGTATTAAATATCTTGCTATTTATTTGAGAAAAAGGATAAATATTTTCCATATTACAAAATCAAATAAGCCTCAGAGATAAAAATGTTTAAATAGAAAAATATTGTATGTATATTTACATAAAATTAGAAATATAGGAAATTTCTAAACAAAGTAAGAATTTAGGAAAGAAAATGTTGAAAGTGTGAATACCTAAAAATTAAAAGAATCTATACATTTAAAAACAAATAAACAGAAGGAAAATAGATAAATAAGACAAAATTATGATATTTATTACAGAAAAGAATATGGGAGAGATAGCTTACAAATCAGGAAAAAGATTCACCACTCTGTAAGAAATGAATGAAGAATATAAATTGTCAGAATAATACTTATAAAACACTTTCAAAATATTCAACCTCAATAACAACCACCCTAACTGAAATTGACTTGGCATCACTTTTGTCCTATTTTGAATTGGCACTTTCCTAAATTATAATAATCAATTTTGATGGAGATACAATAAAACTGACACTTATTACAAAATTATAATAATTTTGTTAACTTGATAGCACACCTCTTACAATTAGTGTTTACAGTGTATATAAAAAAGTTTTAACAATTTTATGGAAATAATTTAAAATTTAAATAGTTATGTATTATTTATTTATATTGTTAGTTTTATTTAACAAAAATAAAATTATTATTACTTTTTTTTTTAACTTAGGAAAGAGATTTAATTTCCAAAGACGATATATCCCATTCCACGTGTGACCTTTTCACTCTTCCCATTGACAAATGTGGACCATGTTTCTTCCCCTTGAATGTGGGGAAATTTTTTTATTAAATCATAATTGTGTACAAAGATGCATTTATGGGGTTCAGTGTACTGATTTGATATACAATGTGAGATTCTTACATCGAACTGATTAACACATCCATCACCTTGCTGACTTATTTGTTGTGGTAAAACAATTATACTTTTTTCTTAATAGTTTTGAAATGTACCATTGCATTATGCACATTAGGTGAGATCCCCCAAATACTCTCCCACCTGCCAGACTTCCCCCTCCCTCTCCCCTCCTCCCTTCTACTTTCTGGACTATAGTTATGTTTTACCATTCATATGAGTGTGTAGATGGTTATATGTTGATTTTATAGTAGTATTAAGTACATTGGATACCTTTTGTTCCATTCTTGAGATACTTTACAAAGAAGAATGTGTTCCAGCTCCATCCAAGTAAACATAAAAGATGTGAAGTCTCCATCTTTGTTATGGCTGCATAGTATTCCATGGTGTACATATACCACCATTTGTTAATCCATTCATGGGTCAGTGGGCACTTGGGCTGTTTCCATGTCTTGGCAATTATGAATTTGGCTGCAATAAACATTCTGGTTCAAATGTTTTTGATGTAAAATGATTTTTGATCATCTGGGTATATACCTAGTAGAGGAATTGCAGGATCGAACGGTTAAGTCTACCTTTAGTTCCTTGAGTCTTTTCCAAACTTGGAAATCACATGTCAGACAAAGGACATGCTCTCAGAATATATACAGACTTCTCTAAATTCAATAATAAGAAATCGATAATCCAGTCCTCACAGTGCCTCACACCTGTAATCCTAGCACTTTGGGAGACTGAGGAAGAACAGTCGCTTGTGGCCAGAACTACAAAACCATCCTGAGCGACATAGCAAAACCCTGTCTCCATCAAAAAATAGGGAAAAAATTAGCAGGTTGTGATGGCACACACCTGTGGTCTAAGCAACTGAGGAGGCTGAGGCAGGAGGATTACTTGAGCCTGGGAGTTTGAAGTTGCAGTGAACTATGATGACACCACTGCATGATAGCCTGGGAAACAGAGCAAGACCCGTCTCAAAAAATAATACTAATAATGACAATGAGGAACCATAATCTAGGTAAGATTCAAGAAAAAATACTTGAACTAACATTTCATTTAAAGAGAATATATAGATGGCAAGGAAGTATGTATGATTCTTACCTTCTTTAGCCACTCATGGTATACAAATTAAAGTCAGTAGGAGATACTCTTACGTCCTTTTCAGAATAGCCAAAATAAAAAATGCTGACAATGACAAATGTTAGTAAGTAAAACAGCCTGTCTATAGTTGCGATATAGTTAGAATATGATGAAGGTAACATCACAATTCAATGGGCTAAAGATGGATATTTAAACAAATTATCTGGGAGAACTGTGTAGCCATTTAGAAAAAATAAAATTAGATCTATATCTCACACCACATACAGGAATAAACTCAGACTGGACTAAAGATATAAAGGCAAAAAATAAAACCATAAATGTACTCAGGAAAAACAAGAATATTTTTTTCTTTAACTTTGGTATAGGAAAGACTTTCTAACTGTGACTGAAAATTCAGAGGCAATAAAAATGACTGATAAGTTTGAGTGCAAAAAAAAACTTGTGCATCTCAGAAACCATCAAACAACTAACAAACTGGAGAAAGTATTTACATTATTCATTGCAGACAAAGGGCTAATTTCTCTAATATGTAAAAAGTAACAAATCTTTTTTTTGTAAAAAGTACCAAATCTTGATGAAAAAGTTGTAGAATGGTCATGAGCAGACGGCTCACAATAAAAAGATATAAAGTGATCCTCAAACGCATGAATAATATTCAAATTCACTAATAATTGGAGAAATGCAAATGTAAACAATAAGATACAATGTAGGAACTGTCAGATGCAAACATCGTTTAGAGGTTACTGAGGCTGTGAAAAATCAGGCATTCTCACAGATTACAAGGGGGATTCAAAGTTGATAAAACCATTTGGAGAGAAATGCAATACTCAACAAAGCTACATGTGCAATTATATTTTTATCCAGCAATTCCATTTCTAGGCATCTACTCTGAAGATACTCTTCTAACAATACAAAAATATCTATGCACAAGATGATTCACAATACCTTTGTTTATAATTCAAGGTGCCATAAACAACATAAAGGTCTCTGCATAGGAAGGTGGTTAAATAAAGTCACACAATAGAGTACTACGCAGCTCTAAAGAAGAATGAAGAAGATAATTTTGAACCAGTGGGGGGTGATTTTTAGAATGATTAAATTCAGATTTTCAGAATATCTTAAGTGAAAAGAGCAAATAAAAAATGTTATCTACAGTACGCCACCATCCATGTAAGAAAGGAAAGAATTATGGTATAAGAAAATGCACATGCATTGCAAATGAAAAGATCAGGAATCAGAAATTTCAGTATAATATCATAGTGTTTTTATTATATACACAAATATACCAAATCTACGTCTCCGTCTATTTATCTCTGTCTATATATCTATCTTATCTATGTTGTATATCTATATTTCAGAAAATAAGACTTTACCATTGGAGAAAGAAGTTATAAATGAGAAGCTAAAATGAACTCTACTGTGCTAGATTAGAATCAGAAATATTGGCAAAAAAAATTGGTTTTAATATATAAACACCAACTGTATGTATGCTCGTGGACATGGGTTAGTTTATGCATGTATCTACCTAGCTGTGTCCACGGAGAATCCCTAGGAGCAATGACACTCTTATAGCAATAAGCACATTTAGCACTAGATCTTGGTTTCCAATCACCCTTCTCCAGTCAAAGGAGCCAGTGATCTCTAGAGAACTGCTGGTTTCACTGCTGGGAGCGGAAAAGCGCAGGCTGAGCCAAAAACAGCTTGTGATGACAGAAAATGAGGAAGTAAACATATTCACAAACATATTTCACTTACACATGAGGATGCACTATCCTAAACAACATATTGACAAGTTGAATTCAAAATTAATGTTTAAGTAATGTACTATGTTTGTAATTTCCCTTTATAACAATATATTTTCTCTAATCCCAATATCAGGTGTGTCCAGATCAAGTAGGATGATTTTGAAATATTTCTTATTTTTCTATTGTCTATAAGAGTTGGCATGATCTGTTTTTTGAAACTCTCTTTTACTTTTGTTTATATAATATTAGTTGTCTATTTTTTGAGACTTTGGAAAAAAAATAAAAAGTTAACTGATGACTTCATACTGAGCCTCACAGTCAAAGCGTTTTATAATAGACATACTCTTATTTGACAATGTGAACATTACTTTCTTGGCATTATTATTATTAATATTGCTTAATATTTTGATGCAGTAATCATCTGTTTTCTTTTCTTAATGTATTTATCTTTGTTCATTCTTTACATGGCTTTTGTTTCTAGTCCTTATCTTAAACATTGTTATTGTTATTAAATGTTAAGCCTTTTAAATTCTGTGAAGGCAAAAAGAGGAAACCTAATCAACATGTGTATATGTAAAAAGAAATAAAAAGAAAATGAAGAAGTGCTGAGAATGGCTGGAGTTTAATCAGAAACAAAGAAGCCAAAAGGAGCTTCCAAGCTGGGTAAAACTGAGCAAACAAAAATTAGTATATTATCAGATTTTAATGGACAGAATAAAGTAAATACCCATGCGTCTATGGCTGATACTAATTAATTAATGGAGGATAAAGGACAGTTGTTTCTTACAGAAGGTTTCTAAATAACAAATGTAGAAGAAAAGAGGGAAAAAGAAAACTATTATTAGTAAAACACCATAGTAATAATAAAACAACTCAAAACCTTTATGGACACCCTCCACTAATGAAAACTAAAAGTACTAGTAAAAAATCGCCGTAGTCTCAAATATACCCCCCCCCCACACACACACACACACACATACTCATAATGTTTGTTAGCTAAAAGGCAAAAACACAAAAGTATCTTTTCAGTGGAGAAATCTGGAAGACAGCACCTTTACCAAGTGATCAAGATCAATGTCACCAGGAATAAGAAATGATTAATATCAAGAATTCTATGAAATGATCTGCTGAGGAGACAACATCATTTCTGTGCTGTTCATGACAAAAATGCATGAGAAAAAGCATCCAACAATCCCAAATGGAAAGACATTCTACGAATGACTGACGTTTGTTTTCAAAAGCATGCCAGATGAGGGAAAAGTAAAGAAATATTTTCCCAAGAAAAGAAGACAACTAATTGTAATGTGGGGACCTTTAATAGTACGTGTCTGGTGTCTGCAAAAAGAGTGCTATGATACACATAGAGCCCCCCAGAGCACATGCAGAACTTCGGTCTTTGATAGAAACTGCACCGCCTCAATGTATAATAGCATCTCTGACCTGAAGTATTCAGGAAATTCCAGGATTATCAGTGAGTTTCATTTGCTCAACAATTTATTGAGTGCTTACCAGCCCATGAGTATACATTTTTTGAAAAATAAAAACATGATTCCTCCTTAAAGGAGTTTAGAGGTTAAGATGAAAAATAGGCATTTTGAAAACAAACACACATTCTGTGGCCAAGAATGTTGACTGCATGCACAATATTCAATTATTCTATTTTTTCTTTTTGGAAGAAGCCATTGTACTCAATCTTTGTGTTTTCCTTTTAAATAAATCTACATTTCCCACCTCCCTTGCAGATAAGGACTGACATGCTTCATTTCTGCCAATAGTAATGCAAACAGAAACTTCTTGGTGTAACTTCCAAGAAACTTTTCCAAAAGAGAAGTAAGTCAGTTGTTATGTAACCATTTTATCCTTTCCTGTTTTCTTTTCTTCTTGCCTGGAATGTAGGATGCTGGAGATAGAGCAGCCTTCTTGTAATTAAGAGGCAACTCTGAGGGAAGAAGGCAAAGGAATCACAGAGACATCTCTTGTGATAGCTGTGACCCACTGAACTAACCGCCAGCAACCCCTTACCTAACTCAGAACTTGTGACTACAAAAGAAAATACTTGTCTTTCAGTTGTTTGACTTATTCCTGACATTTTACATGGGCACACGTGCACACACACCCACCATAAATGATAATGAGTGCTATGAAGGAAAAGGATAGATTTTTTAGAAAGAGGATAACAGGATGGGAGCCTCTAATTTATATTAATTGTCCAGGGAGAAAATAGCATCTAAGTTGGGATATAAAATACAAGTCAGAGTAGAGCTGGAACATATGTCAGGGGTGGGCATGGTAGAAGTAAGAAGTAGGGAAAAGGAAAGATCATTCTAGAAAGAAGGAAGAGTAAGAAGCAAAGCATGAGATGAAGAGGAACCGGGAATTCAGACTCAGACTTATGTAGAGGTTTGCAGGCCATAAAGAGGAACTTTAATTTTATCCTAAACAACAGCAGAACCAAGGGAAAGATTTTTAAAGAAGAGAACAGCTGCTTCTTTTTCTTTTTAAGGAGCACTTGAGCAGCTCTATAATGAACAAATCATAAATGGACAAGAATAGAAAAAAACAAAAATCAGAACAAACAAAACAGGGCTTTTGTGTTCTCTTTTTGTTTTTGCTACCACCCAGAGAAATTCCAAACAAAGAGGTTATTTCAACAGTCCAGGCAAGATATAATAGTGATACTGACCAGGAAGTGCCATCGAAGACGGAGAAAAGTCAAGGTACTTGAGATAAATTTTGAAGGTAGAATCTTGATGGATCTGATGTGGGAAGGGAAGAAAATGGACGAAACAGGGTAACACTTGGCTTTATGGCTTCAGTAACCAAGTCAGTATCGATAATCTTTTCTAAGATGTGAGATATACTGAAGAGAATGCAATCTGGGGCTTAAGTTTGAGATGCTTTTCAACTATTCGTGTGGAGTTGGATCCTCAGTTGTGGAACGCAGAGGCCGGTGCTAGACTGGCCATGCAGATTTGGTTTCTGAGAGTCCAAAGAAAAGCTGAAATAACCTACAGTAAGAGGAAAGAACTCAGCACTGAGGAAGTTTGGGAAGGAGGCTTCTGAGGAAGTCAAACCTGTGAAGGTTGGACAAGGGAGTACAGAGCTGTTACAGGAAACTCACAGTGAGAACTCAGAAAATGAGAAGTCTAAGGACTGTGGTTTCACAGAGTTCAGGAAAAGAAAGGTTTTGGGGAAAGGTGCCATGGTCAATGGCAGCCCATAAAGGCTGCTGAGAAGATTCTGGTAACACAGAAACAGAAATGTCTATTGGACTTGGCACTATGGTGAGGGGTGGGGAGTGATGACCTTGATGTGATGATGTGGGTGCAATGGTGTAAGTTGCAGCCCATTTGGGTAAAGGTTAAAGATTGAATGAAAGGTGACAATATGAAGAAGGTACGTGTTTGACCACTCTTTCAAAAGCTCTGCTACGGTGGTGAGCAGAGAGGCGATGTGAGTCAATAGATCAACTAGTGTCTTTAAGATGAGCAATACTAGAACATAATTAAATGCCAATAGTTGGTGATTGATTCAGTAGAAAGAGGTTGAAGATGAGTAAAAAAGAGACTAATAAGAGTTAGACATTTTTACTTGTCATTTATATTTCTTCTTTTATTTTTCCATACAAATTTAAATTTAGCATCTTGTTTATGTATTTATGCTAATACATTACAGAGTTGAGAATGCAAAATTTATTTTATTTATCATAATACATTCTTCAATTTATTGTTTGCCTTTTAATTTTGTCATGATAATTTTTATATGAATATAATTTAAAATTTTATGGAGTTAAAAATATGTGATTTCTGGTTTGGCACCCATAGCACAGTGGTTACAGTGCCAGCCACATCCAGGCTGGCGGGTTCCAACCTGGCCTGGGCCAGCCAGGCAACAATGACAACTGCAACAAAAAAACAGCCAGGCATTGTGGCAGCTGCCTGTAGCCCTAGCTACTTAAGAGGCTAAGGCAAGAGAATCTCTTAAGCCCAAGAGTTTGAGGTTGCTATAGCACTCTTCTGAGGATGAGATAGTGAGACTCTGTCTCAAAAAAAATCTGATTTCTTCTATAACTCATATGTTTCAAAGCTCCTTCTCTCCCCTATGATCTGATGCTTAATCACTCATCTGTTTTGCTATTTTGATTTGTTTTGTTTTCTTTCTTTCTGTAAATTTTTGGTATGAGATGATGACATATATATTTAATAATAATGGTTCATCAATTATAGCACTAATATTTCAGTAAACTCTTTTTCCCCAAAAGATGCATGATACAGATGCATCACAAGCTAAATACTAAATCTGTCACTGTCTTCTTCTGAGTTATATTGTTTCATTCATCTGTTCATTTTTTTTAGGCCAATTAAAACTGTTTGAATATATTTTTGACCATTTTTACTCATTTAATTTTCCGTAGGCGTTTTAGATTTATTTTTCAAGAAAAACTTCCCATGACAGAGTACAGTGGATTTATTACTTTTTACGAGTTTAAAAATATATTGAGTCAGCTGGGACATATTCTTCTTAGCAAAGTATCTCACGAATGGAAGAAAAAATATCCAATATACTCAGCCCTTCTATGAAGCTAACTTATAGCTTTCATATGAAGGCTAAAACCCAATTACAGCACAAGAATATGGGGAAAGGGGCAAGGGAGGAGACGGGAAGGGGGAAGATGGGGGAAGGGAGGGCTATTGGTGGGATCACAACAACGGTGCATCTTAGAGGGGTACAAGTGAAAATTACTAAATGCAGAATATAAATGCCTTTATATAGTGATTGAAAGGCCATGAAGGCTATGTTAAACAGTTTGATGAAAATATTTCAGATTGTATAGGAAGTCAGTACATTGTGCCCCATGATTGCACTAATGTACACAATTATGATTTAATAAAAATAAAAAATACATATATTGAGTCATATGTTGCATAAAGAGCATAGGCTTGGCCCTGGAAAAGCCCCTCCTAGGAGAGTAGTAAGAAGTTTCCTCCTCAGGACGTTCTGTTCAGCAGCCCAGGGAGACCAGGAAGCAGCTACCTGGGGTGGAGAAATGGATGAAGAAAGCCAGAGCTCAAGCAAGTAGAAACTTGACTTTCTTCAACAAAGGGTCAAACCATTTAGTCGCTCAATGTTTGTTTGATTATGAATCAGTCATAAGACAAAGTGGTCTTTGAAGGCTACAGCAGAGCAGAGAGGTAACATCTTAACACCTCCCAATCCAAGGGCACCAGACCCATCATTGCTCACCAGACTCCAACTCCTGGGAGAATTTGTTTCTTTTCCCCTGCAGGTTGGGTAGGTTTCACTCTAGGACCTGCCTCTAATTTAGCTCATCCCTTGGAAGTGGCATGCAGAGTTTCTGTTTTCATAACTTGGGAAATGCTACCCAGTTGTAATTGCGTTGTAACGCAATTCTGCTGCACAGTGACCCATTTAGCCACACAAGTCAAACTCGTTCCTTTCTGGGTTCCTTGGCCTGGGACACATTCCCAAGTCATGGAATTCTCAAAGCATGACATGGTGAGGTGTTAGGATTTAGGACACCCAACATTAGTCCTGGATTTAGTAAAAACATTAATGCATCTTCAAAAGACAGGATGTCTTACAAAGGAAATTAGCTACAGGCTATTTTATCCAATGCCCAATAATTTCTGTCTCACTAAACACAAAACCAAAGCATCAGTGAAGCTATAAGTTCCTAAACTTCTTCTCCGATTTTTTATTATTTAAAGGACTCATCATAAATGTTTTATACTTTAATAAGGCCTTAACATCAATGACTTACATTTTGGACTAGTCACCATCTTTTAGGCCAGGCATCCAGTGAATTTGAATATTACAAAATTTAGCTCTGGACTTTTACATCATTTTTTAAAATTAAAAAATATGTATTTTTAGATATTCTCATAAGTTTAAAGTACATTACTTACCAATTTTTTAAATATTAAAATATTTAGACCAGCTCAAATGTAAAAATATTTTAGGTTGGAAATTTTTTAAATCCTTAAATCAGTAACAACAGAAACCCTATAGGACAGTAACAAAATTATTTTCCAGAAGATGTAGTAATTGTTTACATTTTCTACCACACTATTCACAGTTATTCAAAAGAAAAAATAGTAGCAAGTAAATTTGAAGCACAAAGCTACATGATAGAGATATGGAAATTTCAACCAACATTCTTTCCAAAAATTTATGTTGCCACTTGGTAATGCTAAAGGCTCTTATGACATGAGAGGTGGTGCCAGTCTCAGTGTAATGATTTTCATCCATTCTTCTTGGTCTAACCCCAATACACCCAAATCCCAAAGTGACAGAATACGTTAAACCCTATGTTTCTGATGTAATCTAAAAAATAGGAAAATGACACCTCAATCCACAATTATCTGCTAATATTATGTGCATGAGACCAATTCACATTTACTTAATTTGCACATTATGATTATATAACTATTGTTTTATGATCAAGTACGTGGCGAATGAGAAATAAGAATGAATCCAAGGTGTACCAAAATATGTCAGCACATTAAATGACTTGTCTCATAAACATTTGTACTTGAAGAGTTGATGATTAGAAAAACCCTATTCTACACAGATATTTTAACAAGTAATAGGACTCAAAACACTTAACTGTGCAGAGAGAAGGCTCAAAACAGCAGAGCAACTGTATGTGGATACAGAGTGCCAACTGTATCCACATAAACCAGGTTTGCTAACTCTGTGTTTCCTGCTCTACAGATGTTAGGGAGGAAAAAACCTTTCCCACTGATAATTAGTCTGCTGGAGAGTCAGGCTAATTGTTTGCTTGCATGCACCGACGTGTGAACCCACTGAGACTTCCAAGATGCACCGTGCAAAACCACACCAGGCACAACGGACCAGTAGGAACTTTGGCACGCGCAGCTTTTCATGACTGCTCCTGCAGTGGGATCTCGATCTGGATAATCCCTTCTCAGGTCCTTTCGTCCCATAGACATGTCCAGGACACCTCAGTTGTCCGAACACCCGATTAGCATCCTGACACCCCCAACAGTTTGTAAATCAGAGTCGGTGACAGAGGACTGTCACAGGCAAGCGGGTCCTGAGCCAGTCACACAGGCTGTATCTCCAGAGATGAGAGAACATCACAATGTTTTTTCAAAGGGAAACTCCACAGGTATTTGGCATTGAGCACCAAACCAAGGAAGGTGACCGTAGTAGAATTAACTCAATAAATGAGCCCAGGCACTCCCTTTCCCTCCTCCGTTAGGGGATGTATTCACCCACTCATGCGGGGAAGATGAAGCAATTCTTGCCCCCTCAGGACCACAGTCTGCCCCCAGGAGAAACAATCCACCAACAGTTACAAGGGAGCACGAGAAGTTCCGCAAGCGATGCTGCTTGGACAACCCGGAAACAGGTGTTGAGTACCAGAGGGACCAGGCTGTGTTTCCCAGGGAAACGTAGAGGGCAGGAGAGGGCGTGGGCTTGCTCTTCCGAAAGATACCAAGGGAGCTAGTGGTCAATGTCAGAGAGGAAAAAAATGATCAGGAGAAAAGAAAAGGAAGGAGAAAGTTAAGTAACAGAAAAAAAATGAAAGGAGGGGATTTTTTAAATTTCGTTTGAGAAGACAAAACAACCCCAGAGAGGCATGTGTGCTATCCGTCAAGTTCCAGTGTCATGCCTCTGTGTGAAGGAAAGAAGAGACTATTTCCCAAACACCAGTCTTAGAAACCAAGAATCAGGCTTGGCACCTATGGCTCAACAGGCTAAGGCGCCAGCCACATATACCTGAGCTGGCAGGTTCAAATCCAGCCTGGGCCTGCCAAACAACAATGCTTGGCAGGAACCAAAAAATGGCCGGGCGTTATGGTGGACACCTGTAGTCCCAGCTACTTGGGAGGCAGAGTCAGGAGACTCACTTGAGCCCAGGAATTGGAGGTTACTGTGAGCTGTGATGCCACAGCACTCTATCCAGGGTGACAGCTTGAGGCAAAGAAAGAAAAGGAAGGAAGGAAGGAAGGAAGGAAGGAAGGAAGGAAGGAAGGGAGGGAGGAAGGAAGGAAAGAAGGATCAGAAATGTTCATATTACCTGGAGTACCATTTTCCAAACTGCAGGTTACAAACCCCGTTGGGGAATAAATTAGATTTTGTATATAAACACCAGCAGTTAAAAAAATGCAGTCAAATTAGGATGGGACGGGATGGGATAGGATAGATCAGAATGGTGGAGTAGAATAGGAAGGATTATAAAACCTACCCTATTCATAGCAGGGCAAGTATTGTTGAGTTTGTGCACCATGTGTATTATCAATTACAACATCTTGGGAGGCCATGGTCAAAATTACCTAATAGCCGCTGAGCAAAAAATGGATCCACAGTTAGTGATGATTCCATTCAAGTCTCGACCTGCCCTTGAATTTTTTCTTAAATATTTAGGCCTTAATATTAAAACTCTTGGACCCCACCCACACAGTAAAGTTCTTTCTCTGTGAATATGCCCATGAGAATGGGGCTCTCTGCCAGAGCAGAGTGAAAGCCTCGTCGCGTTCATTCTTCTTGGTGAGAGGGGCAAGAGTCAAAAGGGAGTGAGCCCGTCACACTCTGTCACCAGGATTACCGCGATGGCTTCCTTCTAAGCTTTACACCAGAAAGCCAGATCATAGGAGGTTCTGGGCGCTGAAGGGACAGGAATTATTTCCTTCTCTTTGTCCCTCGAACATCTTCCCACAGTCAACTTCTAGGTGCCCACGAGCCAGATACGAAGATTTGAGACTGGCTGACAAAAGACACATCAGTGTTATTCAGGACCAGCTCCTGGACAAGCTCAGATGTCTGCGTGCTTCAGTGAGGCAGGAAGCATCCTTAAGAAAGGCGTTCGCAACTCTTTCTCCAGTTTACATTAACCGATCTCTTCTGGACGGTAAAAAATTTGGTCACTATACAATTTAAATCCTAGGTGTCATTTTTCACCAGTGAGAAAGGGCACTAATATCTGGGGAGAAAGAGCTCGTTGTTGGTGGTGATGTCTGGCTCTGGACGCCATTGGTTAGCTGGAAAAAGGCATGGTCATGATATTATTAAACATCTCTGAAGCTTTATTTCTGTAAACATTTTAAGATCACACCAATCATGCTTCTGTTGCCTTCTGTATAAGCTAACATTGGCAATGGCAATGGTACAGTGTACGGGGGAGGATGAGGACAGACAGACAGACAGATAGACACAGACAGACAGGAACAAGGCAGGTACCACGAGAATGTGGCAATATGCTCATTGAAATATGAGGCCAACACACCCTCCTGACAAAGCCACTCAAAGTTGAGGGCACAGATTAGGAATGAAGAAGCAAGTAAGAAAGGATCCCTTAGAAACTAAAACTTGTAAGGTGGGCCAATGTCTTAGAAAGTCGCTCTGCCGTGACTCTGCTGAGCACAGCACCCAGTGATTTGTCCAAGAGGAGAGGCTCACAAACTTTTTCTGTAAAGTGACAGATGACAAAAATTTTTGGCTTCATGGGCCATAGGGTCATCTGTCACAGCTCAATTTTTTGATGGTGGCATGAAAGCAGACATAGAAAATAAACAGATAATGGCCTGCGCCAATAAAACTTTAGTTACAAAATCAGGTGGCCAGCCAGAAAGCTAGAATGACAGACGGAGTTGGGACAGCCCATATCCTAAAGAGTACTCTGAAAGTCAGATACGGGCTAAAGGCTTTGAAAAACCACATAGTCAAATATTGACAGACCTATATTTAACTTTACTGCTTGCCACTAGAACACCAGTTAAGTCCAGCAACCAATAAAAGGACATTAGCGTCTCTCTTGGCCTTCACAACATTGATACTACTGGTACTATTTGCTTTATTATTATTCCCATTTTGCAGCTCAGATTTCAAGCTAATCAATTGCTTTCCCAAGGTTATACATGTTATAATGGATGGAACAGAAATTATGCACAGGCCAGGCATGGTGACTCATGCCTGTATCCCTAACGCTCTGACTTCTGAGAGGCCAGAGTGGGAGAATCACTTGAGGTCAGGAGTTCAAGACCAGTCTAAGCAAGAGTGAGACCTCATCTCTAATAAAAATAGAAAAATTAGCCATGATTGATGGGCATACCTATAGTCCCAGCTAATGGGGAGGCCAAGACAAAAGGATCACTTGTGCCCAAGAATATGAGGTTGCTGTGAGCTATGATGAGGCCACTGCAATCTACCCAGGGAGATAGAGTCTCACTCTGTCTCTGTCTCAAAAAAAAAAAGAAAGAAAGAAAGAAAAAGGAATTTACTTGTACACAATCTTTGACTTTTTAATAATCAGAAAATCCAGAATCTAAATTTTCTATTTGTGCTAAGTTTCTTAGACAAGGAGGATGAACCTTTCGTGTTACTAAGTCCTAAGATCAAACAGAAGTTTTCAGAATGGTGATAATGATTGATACAAGAAAAGGCAGAGAATTTGAGGAAAGGAAGGCTTTTAATTCACTCTATTGCCAACTACAAAGAAATTAAAATCTTCGTAACTGTTTCCATCTCCTCACACAACAGAGAGAGAGATAGTGTCCACCCAAGAACTCTGAAAAGAACTGACCCAAAATATAGGCCAGGAGTTTGGGGGGAAGCCAACACAGTGCCCGGCCTACTGCCTAGATGATCATTAATACTTCTAATCTCACGGGATCTTCTACACTAGCTCCTCTAAACATGTCAAGTATGAAGGTGGGAACTTCTGCCTACCCTCCACCCTGATGTCTGCCAGGACAGAACAGACACCTGCAGTCTCTATGTCAGACACAATGGATGGCTCCATGGCTGCACGAGACCTTTGACAAGAGACTGTTTGAGTGCACTGTCACACTGCAGTGTCCCTCACTGGGTGCTACAGACAAGTCTGGGAATAAGCCACTCACCACCTGGGACCCCGTGTCCCGTGCACAGAAGTGAATACTACAGAATACCCAAGAAAACCCATTCCCAAAGATTTACCCAAACCCTTCAACCACATGGTGTAAAGATGGACGCTACCTGGTACTTGGTTGAGCTCACAATTGGAGACTGAAACAGCTGACAACATGTAGGAGAAAATACTTCTGGCCTTTACCTTGTAAAGAACTCCCCTAAGGCAAGTTCTTAGTCCATAACCTCTGTGCAGAGGAAACACATCTACTTGTAAACTTCAAAGATTCATGTGCGTACCATAAGTATATGTGCACCTATATATAGTCCTTATAATATATATATTGATATTAGATATGGTAGATTTATTTATTGATCCAGGAACATTGTTGCTATTTGTTTCTGCCTTTCTAATAGGCAATAACATATTGGGAGGCCACTATAATGACCTTACAGAAAGAACTTCATGCTTTATATTTTGAACTGATCCCCTTTGGTCAATAGTGGAAGAGGTATTTTGAAAGTTCTTCAAATTGCAGAGCTGTTCAGCATATGTGACCCAATCACTCACCTTTTCAAAGGACACTTTTGCAAGTGAATTTTGCTCAGCTAACCACCAAACTCCACTTTCTGCCATTAAAATAAGCCAAACACATAACAAGAGGACCAGCAAAAGGAAACTAGTATTATTCCTTTTTGTCTGATTTTTTTCCCTATTCAAGCCTGCTGCACCCCCAAAATTGGTCTTGACTTCTCACAGGAAAAGGGAAATTGAAAACAAGTGTGGGGGTCGGGGGGGATGAGACAAAAAGAAACAGCTAAATGTGCTTTTTGCCATTTCAGAAGAAATAGGGAAAAAATTGTAGACTATTGCCCGAAATACCTCCTCCATTTAACGTTTCAGTTTAAACATTGCTGGGCACTAGCAAACTATGAAGACATTTTCCCTACTCCTCCCCTAAAAGTTCATTATTTAGAAGTAAATTTGAATAACTGCAGTGTGAGAACAATGATGGTAGAAATATTTGTAAAGTGCTTTGGGGAGGTGAAAGTGTTACAAAAGCTTCCAAGGAGAAATGACGCCCAGACTCCCCGGCAGAGACAGGAGAGCAGTGGTGAAGGGGACCAAGGGCTGGGCAGGGAGAGGGGCTCCAGGTAGAAGGACCTGCCACCCTCCCTCCTTGCTGAAGTGGTTTCTCTTTGCTCCTCTAAGGAAAATCCTCAGACTCCAGAGTTTGTGCCTACTAAACTCCTCTTAGGAGAACTTTATCTCTTCACCTGTGTTCTACTCAGCATTACTCAAGACAACACAACCAAGTTCAGACAGGAAAACATAATCCGATTAGCTCTCAAGGAATAAAGGAGATGATCTGATTTTACTTCGTAACACGCCCCAACCCTACCTCCATTCCCTAACACAAATGAAAAATGGTACATCCCTGGTGTGAAGTTTATTCCTTCCTACGTCTATCCTCTTTCTATCTCTAATACACTCTTCAGGCAAATGGGAGACTTAGCGCCTCTTTTTAAGAAAAACTTCCTGAATAGTTTTATTTAATCCCTGTCAAGGAATATGTGACACTGTATTTATTAATATAAATTTAAACTTCTCTACTCATCCATTAGCATTAAAAACCCCACCCCACTTATATTTCTAATCAAAATCTCCCAGACACAGCCATAATTAAATGTGAGATTTCCTACTGTCACCATTTCTGTTCTAACAGCCACAGATGTTAGATCCTCACAAATATTAATAGGCCTTTTCCTCTCCATTAACATCGCATACTCTGGTTAGTTTTAATTGTGTGGAAAAAATACTAGCAGAGATGTCAAGGTTATAAATCATTGTGGAAGAAGACGACGGACAGGGATACTCTCAAGCTCAGCTATACCCAGCTTTGAGTTGGTTGGAGAACATCTGGTTCTGAATCATTCTACCAAATATTCAAAAGGACCTAATATTACTAAACATTAAAAAAAAAAAAAACCTGAAGTCTCTCACAATTGTTGCTAACGTTGCCAAATACCATTAATAAAAATGGAAATATAATCCACGAGGAGTGGCTAACACGAAACAGACCTTTTGGGAAATTGTTACCACCACTGTGTGATGGTTTTTAGACCTGGGGATTGGCAGGCAACTGGTCAGCAGGGTTTTAGATCATTTGCTATTTACAAAAAAGTAAAGACTGTCTTGTACATATCACTTCCTTCAGCCATTCACATATGTTTATTCACTATAGCTGTGACACCCAAGAATATGTGAAAGACCAGACATGGGTATTACATACGCACAGTGTATAAATTATCTTTTAGTAACACAAGCTTCAGGGTTGGTAGCTTATACTCAACAACTGATCGGCATTTTTCTCCTAATGTTAAGAATCAAGTTGATTGTGCTATATTAAATACATTGGCCCGTTTGATCCACTGTCATCTTAATCCTGAAAATAACTCTACAACAGCCCTGTAAAGAATAGAGATTGAACAGTGGAGCTGAAGATGCCTCCAGGCAGTGCAGGAGGTGGTGATTTACCCCCAAAGGGGTGTCCCACTGCCGGGAGCCCAGAGGCGAGATGCCAAGCTGTTCCTATGACAGCAGACGAAGCCTGAGCAGATGGAGCATTGGGGCTCCCCATCTGCATCTCAAGGGGTCCGAGCACACCCAGAAGCCCAGAGAGACCAGCCAACATGAGGAAGAGCCCCACTCACCTCCTCTCTCTGGGATTCTCCAGCCTTCACTTCTGGGCTCCAGCTTCTCCTGCCTCCTCCCTCCTGAGACTCCTCACTCCTCCCAGGACACCTCAACCAAGGTTCAGGGAAAATTTCCCAGACTTCTCATTGGCTCAGCTCCCAAGGGAGAGGCTGGTGACAGCAGTAAGGAGCTGTGACTGCAATGAATGAGGAGTGCCTCCCACTCTCAGGTGGCACAAAGAGGAAAATTATGGAGGAGACACCAAGGAAAGGTTGCAAATGGGCTTTGCTGTCCAGCTGGGAAGGGCGCCCACCTGCCCTTGCTCCGCAGGAGGCAGGGAAGAGGGCTGTGCTGTGCTGCTGTTTGTCCTTCCACTCAGCATGAGGAAGTAAACCCAACAAACTCTAAGGATTCGACTTTCAAACCCCTATCTAAACCGTGTGTACCTTGGCAACTTGCAGGCTACGAGTCAGAAATCAGAGCCAGCAGCTCTGAGCACAGGGAGGGGATGAGCACAGGAGTGAGCCAGAGCCCTAGGGAATCAGAATTTACACAACCCAAGTGTGGAGAACCCTCAAGGAACTCCAACTAGACCTCCCATTTGGTTCTGCAATTACTACACCTCTATCCAGAAGAAAAAAAAACATTTTATCAGAAGGACATTTGCACTAGACTGTCATAGCTCAATTTACAGCTGCAAAATGTGGAAATAATCTAAATGCCCACCAAGCCGAGAATGGATTAACAAGCTCTGGTATATGTATACCATAAAATACTACTCAGCCATCTAAAAAGATGGAGACTTTACATCTTTTGTATTAAACTGGATGGAAGTGAAACTCATTCTTCTTAGTAAAGTATCACAAGAATGGAGAAACAAGAATCCCATGTACTCAACTCTAACATGAAGCCAGCAGACTATCTAATACACACTCATATAAGAGAAAAGCAAATCAATTCAAGGTGGAGGGTGGGGGAATGAGGGAGCAGGGACAGGGGAAGAGAATGGGGGGGTACAGTATATGGCACACCTCTTGTGGGCAGGACACAATTATAAGAGAGACTTTACCTAACTCGTGCAAACAGTGTAACCTAAATCTTTGTACCCTCAGTGAATCTAAAAAATATATATTTTTTAAAAAATGACTTTAGACAGCCCAGTCCTCCACTCGGGACTAAGGTTGGATGCCCAGGTTTTGTCTATGTCCAGAGCAGTCATTATCTGGGGTTCAAATGGTGTCCCTGAAAGATGAAGTGACTCAAGTCCTAGATGTCATGATAAGTTTTTACCAATAACAAGTGGCAATGTGCAGCTGTGGAGAAACACTGATAGCCCACACACATCAGAGGCCGCGTATTCTAAGTCCAGTATCAGGACACATCTCCCAGAAGGTATACTTTAAAATGCAAAATACACAAGATTCCATTTAGTGGCTAAAACTTTGGAGGCACATGAACCTGGGTTCAAATTTCAGCTCCTCGCCTTGTACCTAAGCAACCTCCAACAAGTTGCTAAGCTTCTCTGTGCCTTATTATTCATTTGAAAAATAGAGAGAATTTTTATAACTTTGTGGTTGAGAGAGTTTTAGGTACCAAGTATAGCACTTAGCACAGCGTAAGCATGTAATAAATACAGCTATGGTTATAATAACAGGTTGAGACAGCTCCGGAAAATCGAGAATGTCTGAGTACTCCACCTACCTATATATATATTGTCTCTCACTCAAGGGCCACCTGGTGATCCACCATTTCCATCATCTTCCATATTACGATCAGTTTATATTGATTTCTTTGTTTCTTAATGATGTCATTTCATCATAGGACTTTACTAAATTTTCCCACTAATATCTAATTTTATACCATCACTCATAACTCACTCTTGCAAAATCTCTTCCTGAGCATGGAGACAAAGCCACGCTCTTTTAAAACCCTACTGAATTGGACACAGTATAAACAAGCTGGCATGCACTTTACAAGTATCTACTTAATTAATTTTGTTCCAGGCCCTATTTTAGGTTAGCTGAGACTATAAACATCCATTGCAAACATATGAACTGTTCCTGCATTAATCTCTCAGAGAAAGACCTTTTATTTTTTCATTTCTCATTGTCTGTATAGAAAATGAAAATCTTATCTACCTTGCAAAAGTATTGTCATTTAAACTGTGATGTTAAATTTAGTCATGACTCTGTGAGCGTGCAGATGTAGTGTTTTTGTACCAAACTGATGAGGCATCATTGTTCAAGTTAAATAGCCAGCATCACTAGCTCATGGAGACATTTCTTTTCTTTATTCCCATTTCTATTGATGGGGGATGTTCTGTCTTCATCTCATTGGATGCCCTGCTTCATGGGCTGTCAAGCTAAAAATGGTAAGAACGGTAGCATGGCATGATACAGTAATCTGTTCAAAGGTTGCAAGCCTCATTCTTTACAGAAATAAAAGCCTGTATCACACACACAAATGCACACGTGCACACATGCATACACACACACCCCTTTGTGAGTGCAGAAGAATCAGATCTGTTGCCAAGCCTGGATTTAGGAAGTAATAAAACATGTGTCTCATTTCTGCATACTCTCTCATTCAAACCCCAGTGCCCTTCAACTCTTTGTTTTGACCCTATCGCCTCTACCGAAAACTGTTCTTTCCCAAAGCAGTGATGTTTATCCTTACTTTTTTTTTAAATAATTTTATTAAATCATAATTGTGTACATTGGTGCAATCATAGGGCACAATGTGCTTCATATACAATCAGAAATATTTTGATCGTACTGTTACAGATAGTCTTCATGCCTCTTTTGTGTTTATCCTTACTTTTTTTTTTTATAATTTTATTGAATCATAATTGTGTACATTGGTGCAATCATAGGGCACGATTCATATACATTCAGAAATGTTTTGATCGTACTGTTACAGATAGCCTTCATGGCATTTTCTTGATCACTATATAAAGACA
>CAUYON010140584.1:0-12855 GCA_963573935.1 Arctocebus calabarensis | reverse complement strand
ACTTCAGGGACTGACCTCCACATTTTCAATGTCAATAGAAAATGGGTTATGGAAAAGCTGTATGTCCTGCTCATGGAGATGAAACTCTTTAAATCTAAATCGGAACTCCTGTCGCAACTTTTCCAGTGAATCCACACAGGTTTGGTTTTGGAATGCAACCAATGGTTTTTCCGCTAACAGATTTTGCAGCCCGGGATGAGTCCACTGCTAAACAGGACAGGCAGCGGAGGCAAAAACACCCTGAGGGCCGGATAAACGTCCTTGGTGGGCCGCATGTGGCCCATGGGCTGTAGGTTGAGGACCCCTGCTCTAGACTATGACAGTTTCTATCATTTTTCTGTGCACTTCCTTTCTACCATGACAACATATCCCAGGCTCATCTTGTATTTTCCTTTTCCCAACCCTGCAATCAGCCAATGCTCCATAGATCCTTGGTTAGTGGAAAATATTAATGAGAAACCAAGATCTGGGCACCAGGTTTGCTCACTGCAATTGGAAGTGACTGAGTCTCTCTCCATGGACTATACACAGTGATGTGACGGAGCTTATTTGTTCTGCTTTGCAAGACCTGATTGCCAAATTTTCAGGAATCCTATGAGCTGGTACTTAATTATAGCCATTATTCAATATTAAAGAATGTAAACTGATATATGTGTATTTTTTATTTTTGAGATAGTCTCACTGTCTCACCCTAGGTGAGGTCCTTGGCATCATCATAGCTCACAGCAACTTCCAACTCTTGGGTTTCAGCAATGCTCTTGCCCCACTTTTGTAAGTACTTGGAACTATGGGTGCCACCATTCAGGACACTCAGCTAGTTTATCTCTTTTTAATAGAGAGAGGGTCTGGCTCTTGCTCAGGCTTGTCTTGAATTCCTGAGCTCAAGCAAGCCCCCTACCTTGGCCTCCCAGATTGCTAGGATAACAGGCCTGAACCACTCCACCTGGCCAATACAGTGAGTGCTGTGTGTTTTTTTAAAACTGATAATTAACTTAGATATATATCTAAGAAATGTTTCCTGGAGAAGTGGCTACCCTTTTCTTCTTGTGTGTGTGGCTTTGGGATTTTCTTTCTTCCTTTTAATTCCAGATTAATATGAGGGTAAAAAAGATGAGGGGCACAATAGAAGGGTATAAAGCACAACCACTCCCCAACCCCTTGGGGCAAGGGCTCAGCTACTACACGAACGTTGGCTCTTCTTGTAGTTGATTGATACATAGATTGATTGCTTGATTTTCGAGACTGAGACTCCCTCTGTCTCCTTGGCTATAAAGCTTTGGCCTCATCAAAGCTCACAGTGACTTCAAGCTCTTGAACTCAAGTGATGTTCTTTTTTTTTTTTTTCTTCTTCAATGTGCGACTTGGATAGCCCAGGCAAGGCCCCTTACTTGAATGCCTCTTCCAGAGGGAGGATGTCTGACCTCTCTACTCTATGCTTGGCTGAGGGGATCAAGTGATGCTCTTTTTCAGCCTCCCAAGCAGCTCAGACTACAGATGCCTGCCACTTGCCTGGGTAGTTTTTCTATTTTTTTTTTTGTAAAGACATTGTCTTACTTTATCACCCTCGATAGCCATGGCATCGCATAGCTCACAGCAACCTCCAATTTCTGGGCTTAGGTGATTCTTTTGCCTCAGACTCCCAAGTAGCTGGGACTAAAGGCCCCCACCACAATGCCCGGCTATTTTTCTGTTGTTGCAGTTTGGCTGGGGCCAGGTTGGAACCCATCACACTTGGTAAATGTGGCTGGTGCCCTACCCACTGAGCCACAGGTGCCGCCCTAGTTTTTCTATTCTGAATAAAGACATGGTCTCCCTCTTGCTCAGAGTTGGTGTCAAACTCAAGCAATCCATGTGTCTCAACCTCCCTGAGTGCCAGGATTACACACGTGAGCCACCTTGCCTGGCTCTTTTATTTCTGTATCTATCTGTTGATATTGAAATCTAGGAATTTGCAGTGTTACCTCCAATTGCATACAACATCACAGGGTTCATTCTAGTTGCCTCCCTCTAATTCCCTTCTGTTACAGTCAGAAATCTAGTTCTCATTATCCTTTGTATATCATTGTCCACCACATGACATCTCAGGGAATGACTGACCAGACCACATATGTGATTGTGATCTCTTAAGATTATAATGTTGCATTTTTAGTGTACCTTTTCTATGTTTAGATATACAAATTCTTTTTTTTTTTTTTTTTGAGACAGAGTCTCTAACTCTTGCCCTGGGTAGAGTGCCATGGCGTCAAAGCTCACAGCAACCTCCAATTCTTGGGCTTAAGTGATTCTCTTGCCTCAGCCTCCCAAATAGCTGGGATTATAGGCGCCCACCACAATGACTGGCTATTTTTTGGTTGTAGTTATCATTGTCATTTGGCAGGCCCAGGATGGATTTGAACCTTCCACCTCCAGTGTACGTGGCTAGTGCCTTAGCCGCTTGAGCTATAGGCACCAAGTCTAGATATACAAATTCTTATCATTATTTAACAATTGCTTGCAATATTCAGTGAGTAATTCCTGAATTATTTATGACAGAATATGGTCATAAAGAATAATTTAGTCAAGGCATGTTGCCTCATGCCTATAATTGTAACACTTTGGGAGACTGAAGTGAGAGTTTCACTTTGGCCCAGGAAGTGCAGACCAGCCTGAGCAAGAGTGAGACCCCTCTCTACAAAAAGGAAAAAAAAAGATTTATAAAAATAGAAAAATTAGCCTAATGTGATGGCACATGCCTGTCATCCTAGCTACTGAGGAGGCTGAGGTAGGAGGATCACTTGAGTCCAGCAGTTTGAGATTCCTGTGAGCTAGGATGATGCCAGTGCACTCCAGCTTGAGGTCACAGAGCAAGACTCTATCTCAGGAAAAAAATATGTATAGTGAATACTTTCATACCCTTACTCAACGGCACCACTCAGCTGTCTAACTGACCTCTGATTATCCCTCAGAATAGCTTTCCCTCCATTGCCCCATTTCATTGATGGCCAACTTCAGTACATGTCCAGAATCAGCCACTTCTTACCACTCCCACTAGTGGCACCTTATTCTTATCTTACATGAGCTCTTGCCTACACTATCTTAGTAGCCTCCTCTCTGTCCCTTCTGCTCCAACCCTTGACCCCTCCTGTCTATTTCCCCAAAGTAGCTAGAGAGGATCCACTGTTAATTTACCAATCAAATCACATCCATTTTCCATTCAGATCCCTTCCATGGCTCCACAGCTCACTCAAAAGTTCTTGCCATGGCACCCCACACCATGTATGATCTGGAACCTTTCATCTCTATGACCGAATCTGCTACCCTCTCACTCACTCACTCCACCCCAGAGACATTGACCTTAATGCCATAAACACTCTGGCATTCTTACCTCAGGAGCTTTGCACTGGCTGTTCCTTCTGCCTGGAACACTCTTCCCTATATATCAGTATGACTCCATCCTTCACCTCCTGTAAGTCCAGACTTCAGTGACACCTTCTCAGTGAGGCCCTCCTCAGCACCCTTAGCTAAGCTCTGAATTCTTTCACCTTGGAACACTTTGAGTAACATAAATGCTAAGAGAGACATGGATTCTCAATATTTGAAGAGAGATGACATGCATTAACAATGGAACTGAAAGAATCAACATGACAAAGAGGACTCAGAAGGGTTGTCCTGCCATGGAGTACAGTATAGTCATAAGGTATGTGGACATATACTCAAGTGAGTCGTTTCTTGAAAGGAAAGCCTTAATTTTTTGAAACAGAGCCTAGGCTGTTGCCCTGGGTAGAGTGCCATAGCACCACAGCTCACAGCATCCTCCAACTCCTCGGCTTAAGCAATTCTCTTGCCTCACCCTCCAAAGTGCTGAGTCTACAGGTGTCCATCCCAATGCCCAGCTATTTTTTTTGTATGTGGTTGTCATTGTTGTTTGTTCAGGACCAGGCTGACTTTGAACCCGCCAGATCTGGTGTATGTGGTTGGTGCCTTAGCCACATGAGCTACAGGCACCATGCTGGAAAGTCTTAATTTTTAAAACTCTACATAGGCAGGTGCAAACTTCTTGAGCATCCAGCTTACAGCACTTGCACAAAGTGAGCACATCAGTGTCATCAATGCCAGGTCAAGAAACAGACTTGACCAGCCCCCTCAAAAATCCCCCTTCTACACTTCTCCAGTCATTATCTATCCAGAGATAACCACTGATTTTAATTTTCACAGAACACATTGGTTTTGTCTCTTTATTCACTTTATATAAATAGAACTATACTGTGTATCTGGCTGCTTTTAGTCAACATTGCATCTGTGATAATCAGTCATCCCTGGTGTCACATATAATTTGGTCTTTTCTCACTACAGGTGTAGAGCAGTGATTCTCAAATTCGAGTGGACATCAGAACACCTTGTGGGCTGGGTGTAATGTTTCACACCTATAATCCCATGACTTTTGGAAGGCCAAGGTGGGAGTGTCACTGGAGGCTCCAGCCCTTAAGCAGTATAGTGAGGCAACACTACCCCCACCCAACCTCTGCACAATGCACTTGATATAGGAAGACTTGGCCCAATGGAGAGAAAAATCATCCAAACACCATGTTTATAAGAGGAAGGGCTTAATTCAAGGTCCGGGAGCTAACAGCACAGAAAAATTCCAATTCCAAATGACTGCATTCCCCAACTAGCTTGGTATTTCTCTTTTTATCTCTAGTCAAAAAGTTCCAACCCAAGGGGCGGAGGCAAGATGGCTGACTGGAGCCAGCTTTTCACAGAGTCTCCCATCCAGAAGGAGAGTTAAAGGACAGAAGTTTAGCAAGTAAGCTAATGGTTTGGAGCTGAACCAAGAGAGAAGGTTGAAGAACGCACATCAACCCTGCTGAGGTGGGCTGCAACCCCAAGGATACAAACAAAAGGCACAAAATCCATCCCCAAACAGATGGGAGTCCCCACCCCCATGAGAATGGCTAGCAGTGTGCATTCTACAAAGAAGTGAGCAGAGTTCCAACGTCTTCCCATTTTATCCCACAGGAGAGACTCTCTAAAAACCGGACCTCCTTCTCCTACTAGGGTGCCATGGCACTTTACTGCCAGGCATAAAACTGTATAAAACTATATATAGTCTCTACCTGCAATTCTGAACTCCCAGCACTCCCCTCCACTCTCACCCCAAGGTCTGGAAGCCCCATGGGTCCAGATTCTTGGGCATTTTCTAGAGAGGTGTGGACAGGGCATGAGCTGTTGCAGGTCTGTGCTAATTCTGCCACACAGGGGTAAGGAAAAAACAGTGGACTGAAGTAACCATCTGGGAAAGGGAGAGGTGGTGCCCCCTGGCGCAGAGCAGCAGTGGCAGAACAGGAAACAATAGGGCTCACATCCCTGGGGATATTTTGGAAAGACACTCCCTGTCTCTCTGGGCAACTGGAGAAAGCCGGGCATCTTCTCTGGTGGCAGACAGTGGCAGAATGATATCAGACAGTAATGCAGACCCCATGAGCAAAGGATATGCCTGAGGTGGTACCAGCCTGGGTGGAGTTCAGCAGGATGGAGAATTGAAGATTTGTGCACACAGATGGCATACTCCCAGGGCCAGGCGGAGCCAGAGGACTGTTTTAGTGAGACGAAGAAACACCTGGCCCTCAGGGGATGATAGCTGAGACAAAGGCAGTCAAGCTGAGTGTGAGATCTAACTGCACCGACCCCAACACAGAGTGCAGGGGAAACAGAAACACCAGCTCTGGGCAGTGGCACAGACTGGGGTTGAGTCCCAGTTTCTGTGAACTCTAATAGCACCTTGCCTGCAGGGGAATACAGCCAGAACAGAATCACAAATTCTGGGCAAATATAAGTTTCAGCAACATCAATCTGAGGCAAGCTGGAACTGAGTGAACCACCCAAACTTCCATTAACCACCCGAGGTTGTCAGGCCTCAGCTTCCCCTGCTGGATGGTGGCAGAATGCAGAGGCCTGGCCGACAAGACATAAGATCTCTCTGTGACTCAGGCAGGCTTAACCCCCTGAAGCATATGCTCTTTGATGGGAACTGTGTCATACCCCTGTGGGGTTACCAGTGACTGGGTATGCAAAGTGAGGAAGGAGACATCAACCTACCCAGCCTAATTCATTTGCTGGGTGGGTCCTTTTGACTCCATGGAGCACCAGAATAAGTCATATTTGAGCTGGCAGAATACCCCTGCTATCTAGTTGCCAGAGACCTTTTGAAGTCCCTCACTTGAGACTGGGTGCTGTTTGGGACAATTGATTTGGATCTCTTAGACTGGACAAATCACCCGAGGACTATACAAAGTGATACCCTGGGTGTGTGGCTGTGGGAAGGTTTGATTTTCCTTTTCCAATTGTTGCCAATGGGGCATGGGGTGACATACTTGCTGGTATTTCTCCACAGCTGAGACTTCAAACCACAGTAACTAATTCACTCGGGTAGGACAGAGACCAGCTGAAAATAAGACAGAGCCACTTAGCCCTACCACATCAAGTAAGTCCCCAGTGTCTCAGGCCATGGCACTGTATGGGTACTTTGCAAAGCTCTAGGGGAAAAGGTACAGACACCAATCACAGATCTTGGGTAAAGGACTGGTTAATCACTACTCCAGAAGCCTCCCAACCCAACTTCACCTTATCTGCTCATCTAGCCAAATGGTGTAAACTAATCATGGGGCAGAATCAGTGGAAAAACTCCGGTAACATGAATAACCAAAGTAGATCAACTCTGCCAAGGAATGATATGGCAGATGCAACTGAAGATCCCATTCATAGACAAATGGCTGAGATGTCAGAAATTGAATTCAGAGTTTGAATTGCAAATAAGAATAGAGGTAAAGTTGGAATTAGAAATTCCAGGAGCAATGCAAAAGTTGTCTTAAGAATTCAATGAATTCAAAGACAAAATCACCAAAGATTTTGACACGTTGACAAAAGAATTTGCAGCCCTCAACAATCTGAGAAATATAGTAGAATCCCTCAGGAACAGAATGAAGCAAGCAGAAGAAAGGATTTGTGACATTGAAGATAAGCTTTTGAATGTTCCCAGGTGCTCAAAGTGGAAGAGAAATGGAGGGAAAAAATGGATTATTCTCTTTAAGAGCTTTGGGATAATTTGAAGAAAACTAATATTCTCCTTATAGGAATTCCTGAAGGCGAAAAAGTTGCTTCACAAAGCACAGAGGCCCTTTTTCATGAGATTATGAAGGAAAACTTTCCAGACATGCCAAGAGATTCTGCAATTCAGATAGCAGGCAGTTCAGAACTCCAGCATGACTCAACCCAAATAAGACCACTCCCAGACATATCATAATTAACTTCACTGAAGTTAATATGAAAGAGAAAATTCTGAAAGTTGCCAGATGTAAGAAAACCATAACCTACAAGGGGAAGAATATTAGAATGACTGCAGATCTCTCTGCTCAAAACTTTCAAGCTAGAAGAGGGCAGTCATCAAATTTTAATCTCCTAAAACAAAATAACTTTCAAACCAGGATCCCGTCTCTAGCTAAACTGAGTTTCATTTATGATGGAGAAATTAAATACTTTAATGACATTCCCATGTTGAAGAAATTTGCCATAACTAAACCACCTCTCCACAGTATTATGGATAGATCTCCACAGACCTATCCTCCATAATGACCAACGAAATTCTCCACCACAAAAGCAAACTCACTCATAAACTTTTGATCAAATTCCAACTTCCACAGTGGTGAAAGGATTAAAAATGTCCACTGGACTTTTGAAAAAAAATTGATACCCAAAATTCTACCAGGCTTATCAATATTCTCAATTAATGTGAATGGCTTAAATTGCCCTCTAGAGAGGCACAGGGAGGCTGACCAGATACAAAAACTTAGGTCAGATATCTGCTGCATACAAGAATTTCAGCTTCCCTTAAAAGGTAAATATAGACTCAGGGTGAAGGGATGGTCATCTATATTTCAGGGAAATGAAAATCAGAAAAAAGCAAGTGTTGCAATTTTATTCGCAGATACATAGGCTTTAAACCAACCAAAAAAAGGAAAGATAAGGATGGTCATTCCTATTTGTTAAGGGTAATACTCAACATGAAGAGATTTCAATCATCAATATTTATGCACCCAACCAGAAGGTGCCTCAGTTTATAAGAGAACCTCTAACAGACATGAGCAACTTGATTTCCTCCAGATAGATAATAGTTGGAGATTTTAACACTCCTTTGGCAGTGTTGGATAGATCCTCCAATAAGAACCTAACCAAGGAAATTTTAGATTTAATCTTAACCATTCAACATTTGGATTTAACAGACATCTACAGAACATTTCAGCCTAACAAAACTGAATACACTTTCTTCTCATAAGACCACAGAACATACTCCAAATCAATCACATCTTGGGTTACAAGTCTAAACTCAGCAAATTTAAAAGAATAGAAATTATTCCTTGCATCTTCTCAGACCATCATGAAATAAAAGTTGAACTCAGTAACAACAGGAATTCCCATACTCATACAAAAACATGGAAGCTAAATAACCTTATGCTGAATGATAGATGGGTCATAGATGAGATTAAGAAGGAAATTACCAAATTTCTTGAAAAAAACAATAATAAAGACAAGAATTATAAAAACCTCTGAGATACCTCACAGGCATTCCTAAGAGGGAAATTTATAGCATTGCAAATCTTCCTCAAGAGAACGGAAAGAGAGGAAGTTAACGACACAATGAGACATTTCAAGCAACTGGAAAAGGAAGGACATTCCAATTCCAACTCCAGCAGAAGAAAAGAAATAACCAAAATTAGAGCAGAATTAAATGAAATTGAAAACAAAAGAACTATACAACAGATCAATAAATCAAAAAGTTGTTTTTTTGAAAAGATCAATAAAATAGATAAACCTTTGGCTAACCTAACCAGGAAAAGAAAGAGTAAAATCTCTAATTTCATCAATCAGAAATGGTAATGATGAAATAACAACAGATTCCTCAGAAATTAAAAAAATCCTTAATGAATATTACAAGAAACTTTATTCTCAGAAATATGTAAGTCTGAAGGAAATTGACCAATACCTAGAAGCTCACCACCTTCCAAGACTTAGTTAGAACCAAGTGGAAATTTTGATCAGGCCTATTTCAAGTTCTGAAATAGCATCAACTATACAAAATCTCCATAAAAAGAAAAGCCTGAGACCAGATGGCTTCACATCAGAATTCTACCAAATATCTAAAGAGGAATGAGCACCTATATTACTCAGCCTTTTCCAAAATATATATAAAAAAGGAATACTACCCAATGCATTCTATGATGCAAACATCACCTTGATCCCCAAACCAGGAAAAGACCCAACAAGAAAAGAAAATTATAGACCAATATCAATAATGAATATTGATGCAAAAATATTCAATAAGATCCTAGCAAACAGAATCCAGCAACACATCAAATTATACACCACGATCAAGTGAGCTTTATCCCAGGGTCTCAAGGCTGGTTCAACATACATAAATTTTTAAATATAATTCAGCACTTAAAAAATTAAAAAAAAAACACCATATGATTCTCTCAATTGATGCAGAAAGGCTTTTGATAATATCCAGCATCCCTTCATGATCAGAACACTTCAGAAAATTGGTATAGAAGGGATATTTCTTAAACTGATAGAGGCCATCTACAGCAAAGCCACAGCCAATATCATACTGAATGGAGCTAAATTGAAATCATTTCCACTCAGATCAGGAACCAGGCAAAGTTGCCCATTGTCTCCACTGCTTTCTAACATTGTAATGGAAGTCTTAGCCATTGCAATTAGGGAAGAAAAGGTGATCAAGGATATCCACATAGGGTCAGAAGAGATCAAACTTTCACTCTTTGCAGAAGATATGGTTGTATATCTGGAAAATACCAGGAATTCTACTACAAAACTCTTAGAAGTGATCAAGGAATACAGCAGCATCTCAGGTTACAAAATCAACACTCATAAATCTGTAGCCTTTATATACACCAACAATAGTCAAGCTGAAAATAACAGTCAAGGACTCTATTATGTTCACAGTAGTGCCAAAGAAAATGAAATATTTGGGAATTTACTAACAAAGGATGTGAAAGATCTCTATAAAACAAACTATGAAACTCTAAGAAAAGAAATAGCTGAAGATGTTAACAAATGTTAAAACATACCATGCTCATGACTGGGAAGAAACAACGTTGCGAAAAAGCCCATAGTACCCAAAGCAATATACAATTTTAATGCAATCCCTATTAAAGTTCCACTATCATACCTTAAAGATCTACAAAAAATAATACTTCTTTTTATATGGAATCAGAAAAAAACCTTGAATAGCCAAGATATTACTCAAAATAAAAACAGAGCAGAAGGAATTATGCTACCAGACCTCAGACAATACTATATATATTATAAATTGATAGTGATCAAAACAGCATGGTACTGGCACAAAAACAGAGGTAGATGTATGGAACAGAATAGAGAATCAAGAGATGAACTCAGCTACTTACCATTATTTGACCTTTGAGAAGCCAATTAAAAACATTCAGTGAGGAAAAGATTCCCTGTTGAACAAATGGTGCTGGGTGAACTGGCTGGCGTCCTGTAGAGGACTGAAACTGGACCCACACCTCTCACCATTAACTAAGATAGAGTCTCACTGGATTAAAGATTTAAACTTAAGCCATGAAACTATAAAAGTATGAGGAGAAAGTCCAGAGAAAACTCTTGAAGAAATGGGCCTGGGCGAATATTTTATGAAGAGGACCCCCCAGGCAATTGAAGCAACATCAAAAACTCACTACTGGGACCTGATCAAACTAAAAGGCTTCTGCACAGCCAAGAACATAGTAAGTAAAGCAAGCAGACAACCCTCTGAATGGAAGAAGATACTTGCAGGTGAAGCCTCTGACAAAAGTTTAATAACCAGAATCCACAGAGAACTCAAATGTATTAGCAAGAAAAGAACAAGTGATCCCATCTCAGGGTGGGCAAGGGACTTAAAGAGAAACTTCTCTGAAGACAGGCGCATGGCCTACAAACACATGAAAAAATGCTCACTATCCTTAATCATCAGAGAAATGCAAATCAAAACTACTTTGAGACATCATCTAACTCCAGTAAGATTAGCCCACATCACAAAATCTCAAAACCAGAGATGTTGGCGTGGATGTGGAGAAAAGGGAACACTTCTACATTGCTGGTGAGAATGCAAACTAATACGTTCCTTTTAGAAAGATGTTTGGAGAACACTTAGAGATCTAAAAGTAGACCACCCATTCCATCCTACAATTCCTCTACTAGGTATATATCCAGAAGACAAAAATCACATTATAACAAAGATATTTGTACCAGAATGTTTATTGCAGCCCAATTCACAATTGCTAAGTCATGGAAGAAGCCCAAGTGCCCATTGACTCATGAATGGAGCAATAAATTATGGTATGGGGTGGTGCATGTGGCTCAGTGAGTAGGGCACCAGCCCCATATACTGAGGGTGGCAGGTTCAAACCCAGCCCCAGCCAAACTGCAACAACAGAAAAATAGCTGGGCATTTTGGTGGGCACTTGTGTTCCCAGCTACTTGGGAGGTTGAGGGAAGAGAATCGCCTAAGTCCAGGAGTTGGAGGTTGCTGTGAGCTGTGTTATGCCATGGCACTCTACCCAGGGCAATAAAGTGAGACTCTGTCTGTACAAAAAAAAAATACAAATAAAAAAAAGATAAAAATAAAAATAAATTGTGGTATATGTACACCATGGAATATTCTGCAGCCTTAAAGAAAGACAAAGACTTTACCTCTTACATGTTTACATGGATGGAGCTGGAACATATTCTTCTTAGCAAAATATCTCAAGAATGGAAGAAAAAGTATCCAATGTACTCAGTCTTACTATGAAACCAATTTATAGCTTTCTTATGAAAGCTATAATCCAATTATAGCCCAAAAAGAAGGAGAAAGAGGAGAGAGGGGGAGGGGGAAGAATGGGTGGAGGGATGGTGATTGCTGGGACCACACCTACAGTGCATTTTACAAGGGTACATGTGAAATTTACTAGGTGTAGAATGTAAATGTCTTTCCCCACCCCTTTTTATTTTATTATTAAATCTTTGCTGGGTATATTAGTGCAATCAAGGGGTACAATGTGCTGGTTTCATATACAATCTGAAATATTTTCATCAAACTGTTTAACATCAGCCTTCATGGCATTTTCTTTGTTATTGTATGAAGACATTTGTATTCTGCATTTAGTAAGTTTCACTTGTACCCTTCTAAGATGCACCATAGATGTGGCCCCACAAATTACCCTCCCTCCCCCCTTCCCTTGCCCCTTTCCCCATATTCTTGTGCTATAGTTGGGTTACAGCCTTCATATAAAACCTATAAATTAGCTTCATAGTAGGGCTGAGTACATTGGATACTTTTTCTTCCATTCTTGAGATACTTTGCTAAGAAGAATATGTCCCAGCTCCATCCATGTAAACATGAAAAAGGTAAAGTCTCCATCGTTCTTTAAGGCTGCATAGTATTCCATGGTATACATGTACCATAGTTTATTAATCCATTTGTGGGTCAATGGGCACTTGGGCTTCTTCCATGACTTAGCAATTATGAATTGGTCTGCAATGAACATTCTGGTACAGATGTCTTTGTTGTAATGTGATTTTTGGTCTTCTGGGTATATATCTAGTAAAGGAATTATAGGATTGAATGGCAGGCTTAGATCTCTAAGTATTCTCCAAACATCCTTCCAAAAGGAATGTATTAGAGTGCATTCCCACCAGCAGTGTAGAAGTGTTCCCTTTTCTCCACATCCACACCAACATCTCTGGTTTGGGGATTTTGTTATGTGGGCTAATCTTACTGGAGTTAGGTGATATCTCAAAGTAGTTTTGATTTGCATTTCTCTG
>CAUYON010140583.1:0-47700 GCA_963573935.1 Arctocebus calabarensis | reverse complement strand
ACTCACACTCAGTACTCAGGGCATTCACTCACTCACAACCACCACAGGGAGCAAAAAACACACACCTAGCACAGTGGGGCCTACACTCTCTCAGACTCACAACACAGGGCAGTCGCTCACAGCTACCCAGCACTCAGGTATTTCACTCACACACTCTCCCTAATCCGGGGATTCACTCAATCTTACTGAGTTCTCTGGGCTTTCGCTAACTGATTCCATTCTGTCTGGGTATTGACTCACTCACACTCAGTACTCAGGGCATTCACTCACTCACACCCATCACAGGGGCATTCACGCACACCAAGAACACTGGGCATCCCCCCGCCCCCCACTCTGAACCACTGACAGGGAGTGTGATGTTCACCAAGTTACCCACTCTTTGTTTTCCTCATCAGTGAAATGGGGTTAACAGCTTCCCTCATCTTGGTTTAGTTGAGTAGCTGTTACATCCCAGACTCTGCTGCCTAAGGCTATTCTTCTCCAGCAATGTGTAGGAGACAGGAGAAGCCTTGGGGAACCCCTTGACTGGATGGTAATTTCAAACATTTTTTTTTTTTTGAGACAGGGTATCACTCTGTCACCCTGGGTAGAATGCAGTGGCATGATCATTGCTTGCCAAAACCTTAAACTCCTGGGCTCAAGTAATCCTTCTGCCTCAGCCTCCTGAGTAGCTGGGACAATAGGTGTATACCTCCATGCCTGCCTAGTTATTTCTATTTTTGGTTTAGATGGGATCTCACTCTTGATCAGGATTGTCTCAAACTCCTGATCTCAAGTGATTCTCCCACCTTGGCCTCTCAGAGTGCTGGGATTACAGGAGTGAGCCACCTCCCCTAGCCCAAACATTCTTTTTTATTTTGAAAATTCTGGCTCTATAATAAGTAGCCCTTGACTGGTGGGTGGTAGGGAATGAGTTTCAAACCCAGGCAGTCTTGCTCAGCCTTGCTGAGACTATTAGATGCTAACAATTATAGCCAGCCTTACATGTAAATTAAATTGTATTAACTATAATTTATAATGTATATACTGTGTTTCAGCATTGTTTTAAGTGCTTTACACATAATAACTTGAGTAATATTCAAAACAGCACTAAGAAATAAGTCATGTTATATTAGCCCCATTTTACAGATGAGAAAACTGAAGAACAGAGAAGTTAAGTAACCTGCCCAGAGTCACACAGCTAATAAGTAGCAGAACTGGTTCTAGAGCCCATTCTCTTCACACCTGTTCTGAGAGTGTTGGGGAGGGGGACATAATAGAAGGAGCTGACCAGAGGCCTAATTCTAATCCCTTACCCATCTACCATGGAGTCCCCCCGGATTAGTTTGAGGTTCTTGAAAAAGCCCAGGGACACAAGGGCAAAGGAATGCTTGATTTTGAGGAACCCAGTGATGGTCTCTACCAGCCCCAGGCTGTGCTGCAGTTCCGGTTCCAGGTTATCTGGGGATAGGAGAGACAGGGCTGGAGCAGGAGACAGGGGAGTAAGGGGTCCACAGGGCAAGGAGATGGAGGGGGCCTAAAGGAGGTGAGCCCTGAGGGCTGGGACACAGAACTATGGAAAGTGGTGTCTGGGGGGGTCACTACAAGGAGTGTGGCTGGGAGAAGGGTATGGCTGGGAGGAGGGGTGATAAGTACTGACAACCCTGGCGGAGGTTGAGGATGAGGCTCCCTTCCACGTGGGTGCAGCCAGCCAGATCCTGTGCCGCCTGGACAGAGTCAATGGTCTTGGTGCCTGTCTTGCACTCCTTGGGGCACCGCCCCTCGCACTTGTGGCAGAATATGCTGGCAGGGAGAGCAGATGGCATGAGCTTTGGACCAGTGTAGACCTCCTGAGGCCTCCTCACTGCTCCCAGGATGCCTCCACCTACTCTGCTCACCTGCTGCCATTACGAGTGAAGCCTGGAGGACACTGGGCCAGGCAGCTGCCCTGGTGAATGCCAAAGGTGGAGGCATGGCCAGGCACAGAGCGCAGGCTGGCACAGCGCTCTGCTGAGACACAGCGCCAGGATTCTTGCTGGTAGGTGCCTGGAGGGCAGGCCCGGTGACAGGCACCTTGGAAGTAGAGGTGGCGGCAGGCTACACAGGTACGAGGGTCTTCTGGTCGGCTGCAGCCTCCCAGACATTCGGCATGGCAGCACTGGCCCCTCACTGTGCAGGCCACCCCTTGGGGGCAAGGGCACACTGTTGGCAGAGCACTGTGTTAGGGTATACCCAGAGCTCAAGTCCTGGCTCCAAACCATTTCTCCTAGGATGACACTCTCATCTGTACCCAAATCTCTAGGTGCAGGTAGCCCTGGCTACTGGCTTTGTTTCCCCCAGATGGAGCTCTTGAGGTCAATCATGATGTCCCTGTCTGCACTCCCCAGCTCTCATAGTGCCTAGCTGGGGGTGTCAGAACTCAGGATAGAGCAATGACCTTGTCCATCAGGGGTGCTGCTCTCCAGCCTGCTGTCCTGTCTAGTTCTGGTTCCCAGAGCATGACTGGGCATGATGCCAGGGTGAACCAGCCAGCCTCTCCTGAGCAACCAGGCCCAGGGCAAGGAGGGGGCACTACCAGCCTTTTACCCACATCCCTGCTTGTACCTGCCTCTTTCACTCCTCTCCCTGCACGGGCAATTGTCCAAGCAGCAGTGGGAGGGTTTGGGGCTGGGGTTCAATAGCCTAGACACTTCACAGTGGAAGCCAATGTCTGTGGGAGCGATGGTGGGGTGCGGGTCAGCCAGGCCATGTTGACACTACACATGGGAGGATGTACAGCAGCTGTGTTTACAGCCAACAGGGAGGCGTCAGGGAGCTGGGCCCGCTGACACAGCAGGGATCTGGTTACTCTCCCAGCCTCAGGCAGAGGGAGAGGCGTGAGGGGAGCTGGCCTCCAGGAGCAGAACGGAGGATACCTCCAAGTCAGGAGACCCCAGATGTGCTTCCCTCCCCTTCCTCCTACTTCAAGCATCCCCTCCCTCCCTTTTCTCTTTTTTCCACTGCCCTCTTCTGCTCTCTCTCCATGCAGCTTCCTAAAGAAGAGCCCACCTCTGTCTCTTTTTTTTTTTTTTTTTAACAGAGACAGAGTTTCATTTTATCGCCCTCTGTAGAGTGCCATAGCGTTACAGCTCAAGGCAACCTCCAGATCTTGGGCAATTCTCTTGCCTCAGCCTCCCAAGTAGCTGGGACCATAGGTGCCCGCCACAACGCCTGGCTATTTTTTGTTGCAGTTTGGACCTGCCACCCTTGGTATATGGGGCCGGCGCCCTACTCACTGAGCCACAGGCGCCACCTGCCCACCTCTCATCTTTGCCCTCACCTGTCCTCTTCTTTTCTTTCTTTCTTTCTTTCTTTTTTTTTTTTTTTTAGACAGAGTTTCACTTTTGTAACCCTTGGTAGAGTGCTATAGTGTCATAGCTCACAGTTATCTCAAACTCGTGGGCTCAAGTGGTCCTCTTGCCTCAGCCTCCCAAGTAGTTGGGACTGCAGGCACCTGCTACAATATCCGACTATGTTTTTAGAGACAGGGTCTTGCTCTGGCTCAGGCTGTTCTCGAACTTTGTGAGTTCAAGTAATACACCCATTTCAGCCTCCTGGAGTGCTGGGATTACAGGTGTGAGCCACCACACCTGGCACCTATCCTGTTCTTCACACATCACACCTGCCTTTCTCCTGCTGCGAGCCCAACTTCCCCATTACAACTGTGCTGTGGCCACTTTTATTAGGAAGACAGAACTGTTGCCAGGATCCAAGCATTGCTTTAATGCTTGGCAGAATAACTCATTCCTCATACCAACTGTATGATCATTTTACAGATGAGGAAACTGAGGCATAGGTAAGCTAAGTGAGCACAGCCAGTAAGCAGGAGGGGCTGAGATGGGAACCCAAGCTGTCTGGCTTTGTACTTAGCCACCGCCCCATACAGCAACTTGTACTGCCTGGTATGTTTGTTCCTACCCTCTTCCCCCCATGCCCACCTTGTACCTATCCTTTACCTGTGCCATGACTGCCTACCCCTGACTGCTGTAAGCTGCATTAGTTATTTTAATTTTCCTGCTCTCAGTTTTCTTATCTGCAAAATGGGAATAGCAATAGTAGTACCTGCCTGATTAAAAAACAGTAGCAAAGTACTGACCCACACTATCCTGTGGCCACCCAGCCCCATCTGACCCTGCCCTTCCTATGCTTCCCCCGGTCATGTTCTATGCCAGTGCCCACCTCTCTGGCAGTGGCTGGAGGTCCAGCACCTGTAGTCAGTGTGCCCGCTGAAGGTAGTCCTGGCACACGGCTCACCAGAGGCACCCAGCACACCAGGGCATACGTCCGCACACTCCTCGCCCAGCTTGTTGCCCACGATGTGGTTGGCACCAGGTGCCGGCTGCAGCAGACCCCAGTCAATGGTGGAGAGGTGGCAGAGCTCCTGGTTTTTCTCCACGCGCACAGCACCACGCAGCACAGCCCCCAGTGCTGGCAGTCCCACGTCACGTAGGTGCGGCATCTCAAAGATGACCAGTGCATAGCCCAAGAAGAGGCGGGTGCCTCGGATGACTGCTAGGTTGGGGAAGAGGTCTCGAAGGCTCTCCAGGCCATAGACACGGAAGAGCAGCAGGTAGTCAGTGATCTGGGTGAGGCGTGGGAAACTGAGGCCACGGAAATCCTCCCCCGTGGCCGTGAACATGAGCAGGATCTGCAGGTGGCCCTCCACCACACTGCAGTTCTCCAGCCGTCGCAGTTCTGCCACCTCCGAGCGGATGTCCAGGCTGGGGCACACTGAGGGCACACATGGCACGCAGTGGTGAGTACAGCCAGGCCAAACGCCCCAGCCAGCCCTGACAGCTCAGAGGGACCACACTGGGAGCAGGACACTGAAAGGGGAGCCAGGCTCTGCTCTGGGTGTGGAGTGGCCTCTCTGGGCCTCAGAGGGCTCACTGCAGCATGAGAACCTCTGCCTCCCAGGCCCACTTCCAACTCTGGCAGTCAGGCTCCAGGTCTGCCCTCATCCTCGACTCCTTTCCTTCTCTCACCTATATCCTGTGGCTCTACCATTAAAATATATCCAGAGTCAGACCTCTCGTCACTGCCTTCACTTTTCCCACCACCATCTTCTCCCGGATTTACTGTAAATAGCCTCCCAAGTTACTTCCCCACCCCCACCCTCCATCCCTTCTCTGGTCTATTCTCCACTTCTCAAAACAAAGCTGGATCACATTTCTTCTCTGCTTGGACCTCACAATGGCTCCCACCTTCCTCAATCTAAAACCCAAAGACCTTGTCACAGTCTGTGAGGTCCCACACGATTTGGGCCCCTATGACCTCTTTGATTTTATCCTTCTTCTCTTCCTCAGCCACATTGGTCTCTTTATGTTTCTCAGACAAGCCAGCTGGGTTCCTGACTTACAGTCTTTGTTTCTTCTGTTTGCTCTGGCTGGGATACTCTTGTCTCTACCTAGTTCCCTCATCTCTCATGAGGACTTCTCTGACCATCCTATTTATGTATTTATTTGTTTGTTTATTTATTTAGAGACATTCTCTCTCTGTCACTCAGACTGGAATACAGTGGTATCATCATAGCTCTCTCCACCCTCAAACTCCTGGCCTCAAGCAATTCATCTGCCTCAGCCTCCTGGAGATGAGGGGCTCCAGGTGCATGCCATATCACCTGGCAAATTTCTTTATTTTTCTTTTTTTGTAGAGATTGGGTGTCACTATGTTTTTCAGGCTTATCTTGAACTTAATGGCCTAAAATGATCCTCCTGCTTCAGCCTCCCAAATTGCTGGAATTATAGGTGCAAGTCACCATACCTGGCCTGACCATCCTATTTAAAATTGTGACACTTCCTACTTTACTTTTCTCTATAATTCTTGATACTGCCTAATATATAATTTATATGTTAATATATGTTCTTCTTTTTTTTTTTTTTTGTGGAGACAAAGTCTCACTTTATCGCACTCGGTGGAGTGCTGTTGAGTCACAGCTCACAGCAACCTCCAGCTCTTGGGCTCAAGCGATTCTCTTGCCTCAGCCTCCCAAGTAGCTGGGACTACAGGCGCCTGCCACAACGCCCAGCTAATTTTTGATGCAGTTTGGCCGGGTCTGGGTTTGAACCCACAGCCCCTGGAATATGGGGTCAGCGCCCTACTCGCTGAGCCACAGGCGCCGCCCTTAATATATGTTCTTAACACTGTCTAATATATAATTTATATATCACATATATTTATTGATATGTGTAAATATATTTATTTTGATTATTGTAAGCTCCACAAGGGCAGGGACATTTGTATAATTCATTGCTGCATCCCAGTGTCTGATATAGTCCCTGGACAAAACTGGCACTCAATAAAATATTGGCAAATGAATAAATACGTGAATGAGTGAATTCTGTCACTGGAAACCAGTGGTCTGGGCTTCATCTACCCCACATCTCTCCCACTTCTAAGGGAGCTTGATGCTTTTCCCTGTGTTTGTTTACTCTTGAAGGAACATTCATGGCTCCCCATTGCTAAAGTTTCAAGTTTCTGTTCCTTTACACCTTCCAGGACATAAACTGTTCTCTATTCACATCTCCAGCTTCAGAAGGGTCCTTCAGCACTTGTCCTGTGAACCTCAGGTCCATCTTCCCTTCCCTGACCCTAAGTTAACCACTCCCCCTCTGTGCTTGGCTGCACTGTGATCTAGTGCCCCACTCCAGAATACCTGCCCCTTTAAGGAGGGTGGAACCTTGTTAGTCAGCCCCTATGATGCCCAGACCAGGGTTCATCCCATTGGACACTCAGGGTCCATGGACAATGGACATCTGGATTGCAAGTTCACCTGTCCTGTGAGGATGCAGGTGTGTTTAGCATCTTCAGACTCTGGCCCCAGCTCTCCTTCCCTTTCTCTCCCAAGACACCCAGGACTATTCCCTTAAGGGGGCCAGATGCCTGGACTCACTCCCAACGGGACCTTCCATGGCTCTGCATTGCAGAAGATTCAAGTCTGAATTCTTCAGTCTGATATTCAGGTCCTTTCCAGCCTCCACTTCCCTTCTCACTGAGCCCTCCAGCAACATCGCACCTGCTACACATCATCACACTGGCCACACATCATCACACATACCACACATCCCTGGAGTTTGTTATGACAGTGGGCAAGCAAGGCTAGCTCCCTGGGGGCTACTTCACACCTCTTCCCCATTGTCATTAATGGTCTTGAACTTGGCTCTGCTCAACAGCTCTGTGTGTGTGTGTCTGGACCCACACAGATACACACACAAAGGAGAGGGAGAGAGATTAAGAAAACACTTCTATTCCCTCCAGGCGAAGGCCAATCAGGCTCTGTGAGGCAGATGGGGGTTCTCTCAGGTGCCCACTTCCCATCATGCCCCTGCCTCTCCAGGGCTCCCCTGATGAGAATCATTTGGGAAAACACATTTAAGACCTCCACGTGTTAACCCCTGCCTTCCCTCAGGACATGACTCTGTGCAGAGCTGCACTGGGAACAGGACATCTGTGTCTCCTGACCAAACATCCCCCCCAACCAAGGACGTGTTCCTGTCCTGACAACCGTACTCCCAGCTGGCATCTGCTGTTCCCTGTCCTGGCACAGCAGTGGGAGGTGGAGGGGGTTCAGTGGGAGGGGCACTATGACTTGCAGGTAGAGTCTCTGTGACCAGGACCCTTCAGGGCACCTCCCCCCACACCAGCCCATTTGTGTCACTCCCCTGCCTTTATAGGAAAGGGAGACTCCCGCTCGGCGCCTGGAGGTCCCCTATTTGAGGGGCAGCATGGGACCCCTCAGGCAGGCAGAGTGCTGGGTCCTTGAGCCTTCTCAAGGGGAGGGTAGAATTAGGGAAGGGGAAGTGGGTACTGCTTAATCCTTCAGTTCTTCCCTTTTTGAATCTTCCATCCTCAGTTCTTTCCTCTCTCCACCAACCCTCCAGCACCCCCAGGGAGGGCTATTTAGTCTATATAGTCCCACCTCCCACTCCCCAGGCCCTCTTCCTGGGGTATGTCTAGCCTTGGGGGACAGGCCTTGGGGCACTGAGGAGAAGCAGTTCCCCCCAAACCAGCCTCCTTGCCCCTTACAATGTATAGGCCCTAATGGGGGACACAGGACAGGGCGCTGGAGGCAGGAGCTCAGGACCCTGTCAGGCTTTACCCTGAGTTCTCTGAGCCTCAATTCCCCATCTGCACCATAGGCTCAGTTACTTAATGGTGCCTGATTTTCAGCTACCTGTCCTGCCCCTGCCCTTTCCCATTCTGTGGACCTAGAGATGACCAACCCACTAACTGCTAACACTTTCTTAGCCTCATTTGGTTCTCCTTCAGGCTTTACTAGGATCATGATTTCAAAAGCAGGAATGGAGAACATCTATTCATCCCGCTGTTCTGAAGTCCTAGGAAGCAGAGAGAAACACAGCTTTCTGTGAGGAACTAACTGCTCCTAATGGGAAGTCCTTCTGAGGGCTAACTGCGGTCTCCCCTGGCAGTGCAGAGGAAGTAGACATATTCTGGGTGGATGGTCAGCTGTTTGGGAGGGAGATGGGGGTCCAGAGGCCAAGCTGGGGACTCACCCTCTAGTGTGTTGAAGCCAGGTCCCCAGGAGAGGAAGATCATGAGCAGGTGTGCTCCCAGGGACCGCAGACTGGGCACTGTCATTGTCTCAGCCTTGCCGGGTCCAGTTTTATCTCTCTTCCAAGTGGCTCCAGGGAGGTGAAGGGGTCTGGAAGACCCTAAGGGACAGGCTTCAGAGAGGAAGGGGAGGCGGGCAGAGAGACAAGGAATCCCACACAGAGACAGCAGGAGACAGAAAAAGGAAGAGAAACAGACACAAAGACAGTGACAGGCAGGCTGAGACTGACTCTGTGAATCCAGAGACAGATGGGGACAGAGATGCAGACAGTGACCAGGAGAGCCTCAGAGAGACCTCCAGAGGTAGAGAGTTATACAGTTTAGTGCAAAAGGTGAGCCTAGAGGCTGGCCAATCAGAGCAGAAGACAGGGAGGGCTTGAGGGAGAGAGGAGAGAGAGAGAGAGAGAGAGAGAGAGAGAGAGAGAGAGAGAGAGAGAGAGAGAGAGAGAGAGAGAGAGAAAAGCAGGGGTCTGGTGCAAGGGGTTTCATAGGAGAGAGTCTCTCCTAACCCTCAGAGCTCCCGCTCGCCTCGCTCGCCTGGGTGCCTCGGGCCAGCGGCCGCGCCCAGCTCCCGCTCCCTGCCCCCACTCAGACGGATTGGCTTGCAGGGACCTCGGTTTTCTCCGCCCTCTGGCCAAGCCAAAATATTTAGCCTAACAACTGTGGGGGCCTGTCTGTTGGGGGAAATAAGGCCAAAATACAGGGTAGGGGAAAGGCAGGCCAAAACCTGAGGGCCCCACGAGCCCCTAGCGGCTGGAGCGCGTTCTCCCTCCTTCCTCGAAGGCTTCTTGGGAGGGCGGGGCGGCGCCTGTCCCCCGAGGAGAGATGTTTCTGCCTTCTAGGGCCTTGGTACCTGCGGGATGACTGGCGGAGAAAGCGTGCTGCAACCGGCAGGATCGGGGACGGTCTCCTGAATACTCAAGCCATTCGCCTCCCAGAGCCCCTCTCAGCCTCCCAGGAGGCCGCCCCATCCGCCTTTGGGCCCCTTAGCGCTAGGCTCGGCAGTCGCCCCATCCCTTGGTCTGACCAAGATTCTAGGGAAGAGGGCGACCACTCTATGGGGCTCTGCCTCTGTCCGGTCACTTTCTTGAACTCGGGCTGGTCGACCAGTCTATCCGCGTGTCCTTGTTTCAGGGACTTGAGGGGACCATCTGTGCTGAGCCAGGGCAGAGGGGTGGCCTTCCTACTCCTCCGACCCCCGTTTTGTCCCCTCCCTAGAGTTCCTCCTCCAGGACCCTCCTCTCCTCCCTCTCCTCTACTTGAGACCGAGGGTTGAGGGTAGGAAGGCCAGTGCCTGCCCTCTGGGCGGATGGGGCTTTCTAGGTGCGCAGCCTCCAAGGGCCGACGGGTCCCCAGCTCCATCCGCGAGCTGCTCCTGCGTCCGAGGAGCTAAGAGAAGACCTATTAATTTCTCCGTGCAGAAATCGATGCTCTTGTCAGGGAGGCAATCGATGCCAGCCCTGCCTCGCCTGGCCCTACCCAGCCAGAGGGCGAGAGCTGGGTGCCCAGGGTCAGAGACTGATGCTGCGGCCCGAGGCATAGCTCAGTGGGGGTCCGGTCTGCCCAGTGGGGGCTGTGGCCCGCGCCCACCTGCCCACCCTGCTGGAGCTCAAACGGTCTGCTCAATGGGGGCTGTGGGCCGCGCCCACCTGCCGGCAGAGCTCGATCTCGCACGGGCTGACTTCTAGCGCCCCGTAGTGGCCGCTCCCGGAAGACGCAGCCTTGGCTCTCCGGACCTTCTGTGGTCGGGTTTAGGCGACCCCCTTCACTTTCTCTGTCGGTCCTGTTTTCCTCCTCAGGTTCTGCGTTTGGTCCTTTTGAGGTCTTTTCCTTTTCTTCCTAGGGTTCAGAGGGGGATTCACCTAATTTACCCCAACTGACACGTACAGTCCCTCGGGTACGCTCACCGCGAGGGCGTTCAAGGGTCGGGGGCTCGGAAAGCCTGCACAGTCACACTCCCCTCCTTGCAAATCTAGAAACGCAGCTGCCTTGGGTTGGGTGAAATAACGTCTCAGCCTCCCACTGCCCGCCCCCAGCAGACACCTCTGAGACGTCTCCCAGAGCTGGCGAGACCCTGGGGGAGAAGGTCTGCTCTGGGGGCTTCGGACAGAAGAGGGGCAGAGTTGATGGGTCGGAGAAGAGCGGCAGGGACTGAACCGAGAGGCGGGGCGGACCGGGCCGGGCGGGGGCCGCTGGCTCCGCCCTTGCCTGGCGGGCGGGCCTTTAACACAGCCCAGCGCACGTGTCTGGGGAGGCCCGGCCAGCTCCAAGCGCACAGACGGCAGCCGGGCCGCGGCAGGGCGGTCGCCGCCGCGATGCAGCGAGGCGCACAGCGCGGGCAGCTAGGCTGGCACGACCGGGCTGCGGGGCCGGGCAGCCTGCTGGCTTGGCTGATGCTGGCGTCTGTGGGCGCCGCACCCTGCCCTGATGCCTGCTGCCCCCACGGCCCCTCGGGGCTGAGATGCACACGGGCGGGGGCCCTGAATAGCCTTCACCACCTGCAGGGCGCCGAGCACCTGACCGAGCTGTAAGTGTCGGGGTACTGGGGGCTCAGGGACAGGCGGTCATAACTGGCCCCCGAGGGTGCGGACTCGCTGCCTGCTTGCAGAAGACAGGTACCGTGCAGCCTTCAAAGATGACCTGGCGTTCCTCCACTGCCACCGCTGCCCTAGCAAGCCTCACGGTCACTCCCTGGATATCCCCTAGGACTCAGAGCAGCTGCTGCGCTGGCTTCAGGGAGAGCAAAGGGAGATTTCCGTGGACCAGATCTGAGAGAGCTCAGCTGGTTAGAAGTTGCGTTCTGGAGCTCAGCCAGGCGCCCAGGCTCTGCCCTGTGGAGAGGGGTATTAACTGCAGAAAAACCTTCAGTTTGGCACCTTAACCAGCTTTTTTGTTTTCTAAGGGTTAAGCCAGGCTCCACCCCCCTCCTTGTCATGACCAGGCAACCCTAGCTCTTCCCTGGAACTGGGAATTTAGTCAGAATGGGTGGAAGGTGGTGAAGAGTCATGGCTTGGTGGTTGAGCTCTCCTCTTCCCGTTTCCATCATACCCAGCCCCTAGGACCCCTTGATGTGGGAAATGTGGCTCTCCCCCTGACTTCTTTGCCCCATGCTCCCACCTCCCTTTCCACCTTCGTCTCCAAAGTTAGGAGGAATCTCTGGCATTCTGAAGGACCCTGACATCCTGCAGCAAATGGTTACAAAATACTCGAGTACTTTTTAGCAGCTGGTGAAATCTGCAGGAGTGTGCTGTAATTGGCCTAGAGGTACTCAAGCATCACATGGTGATGTCTGGAAAATACTTGAGTATTCTGTGCGGCTGGCAGGGCCAGCAAGACTTGTAGAAGATGAGAGGAACTGTTAGAAAGTCCTCCTTCTGTGGCGTGGGGCTTAGAGGGTGAGAAAGGAGCCCTGATTTCATGCAATGCAGGGCTGGACAGTATCCGAGGCGGGGACCACCCCTGTCTGGAAGTTACTTGAGCAGCCTGCAATAATTGGCACTGAGTTATTTGGGCATCTCATGGTAATTAACGGGAAAGTACTCGATATGTCTCTAATGGCTCTAGGGAGACCAGGAGGGAGGAGATGGCCTTGTCTTGGTCTGGGCTTAGGTCTCTGGATGATGGGAAGGAGCATGAAACCAGGCAGCCAGCCCCAGGCCAGTGCTTTCATCACCTGGGTCTTTGAGAAACCAGAGTCCGTGTTCCAATGTGCTGCCTGTCTGTGTTCTCAGTTCCCACTTCCATTCCAAGCTCCAAAGGGGTTTACCCCAGGAGGAAGGGGGTGTAGGGAGAGTGGACAGGACAGGGCTGGGTACAGGGAAGCATGCAGAATGGTGAGCAGAGAAGTTCCTGAGGGTGGGGCTGCAGCCTAACAACCCCTCCTGCACAGACCCCTCCTAAGAGCTAACGCTAACGAGTAGATAATGGACTCAAACCGAAGATTGTTTATGAATCCAAACGAATGAGGCAGCTTTGAGCTCCCTTTCTGACAGCTCCATACACTCTGCCAGCCCACTGCACTCTCACCGCTCAGGGGTTGGGTCACTACAGCTTGAGACCCTCTGGGCAGGTGCTGCGGGTAGGGTGGACAGAGCAAGGACTTGCCCTCCCTTGGAGTTACTGGAGGTTATTTCCTAGGTCACAGGAGACTTAGGACCTGATGCCTGGCTGTTCTGCTGGGGCCAAGATTGGGGAGGGGGGGACAGAAAGGGGTCACTTCAGTGGTCCTGGCTCCTACAAGGTAGGGTGAGTTGGGGGGGAAAGGGGAGAGTTCTGAGAACGGCAGTGAGTCAGGGGCTCTGGCATGGACATGGGCCTGTGCATGTGTTTGTGTGTGTGTGGGGGGGGCACACCGACATGTCACTGCAGGGTAGTCGAGTTCTCAGGAACTCTCTGATATGCCCAACGCAGCAGCTACACAGGCCCGGGGTGCCAGCCCCACTATCTCCCAGTGCCTGCTCATTCTTCCTTCCCTCTTGTCTCCCTGTCTTGCTTTCTCTGGCTCTCTGTCCTTATCTGTCTGTCTCTCTGTCTCCTTTTCCTTATCTTTCTCCTTGCCTCTCTCTCTCACAGTCTCTTCCTGCCAGTTTCTCTTTCTCTGTGTGTTTTGCTCTCTTTGTTTTTCTGTCCTACTGTCCCCCACTGCCCCTACCCTGCCATGCTGAGCCTTTCCGTCTCACTCAGCCAGTCTTGCCCCTTCTCACGATCCTCTCATTATCCCTCCTCCATCCTGGTCCCTCCACGTCCCTGCCTGATAGCCCCTGTGCCTCCTGCTCCATCTGCTGAAAGGTGGAGGTTGGGGGGCTCAGGGGTTGTTGCTGGAGCATGGGGAGGTTGGGGTGTGTGTGTGTGTGTGCAGTGGTGTGGGTGAGCCCACCAGTGGCCCCTATCAAGTGTTTTTGAGAATGCAAATTTGCCTGACCACGGTCTTCCTCTGAGCTGGGTGGGGCAGCAGCAGTGGTAAGCCCAGGCTCTTCGTGGAAGCAAGTGTTTCATCATGGCTCCCCATTGTTGGGCTTGAGCCCAGGAGGCCTGGTACAAAAGGAGGACACCAAGCTAAGAATGGACTTGTATGTGTGTGCATGTGTGAGGGTATGAGTATGCACATGTGCACATGTGTGTGTTGCTGCGTATAGGTATGTGTGTCACCTGTGCAGATATTCATGCCAATGTGTATGTGCATACGTGTATGCCTGTGTGTGTGTTCAGGAGGCACGTGAGTATGCATAAGCGTGAATGTGTGAGAATGTAAGTATGCATGTGCACGTGTGTGTTCATGCTGCACACGTGCATGTGTGACTCGTGAGAAGGGGTCTCTATGCATATGTGTGCATGTGTCTGTGTGTGTGACTATGAGGGAGGCAGGTGGCTAGGTGTAGGAACTCAAGTGTGGCCCTGACCCTGTGACTTCTGTCCTCTCTCCCACAGGTACATTGAGAACCAGCAGCATCTGCAGCATCTGGACCTTAGTGACCTAAGGGGTCTCGGGGAGCTGAGAAACCTGTGAGGGAACCAGGGACTGGGCGGGTGTGGGGCTCAGTGTGGATGCTGAGGGGACTAGAAGGTCAGGAAAAGCTCCAGGGTCCAAGGGCGTGGGAGGGTTTGGGAGGGCCTGGGAGGCTGAGCACTGACTCACAGGGGTGTTCAGGAAGCTTAGAGGGGTCTAGGGTGGTTGAGGAAATTATGAGGAGGCTGGGGAAGGGTATAGGGCTCAGTGATGGGGCTGGGAGCTGGGCTGGGCAGAGAGGCCAGGAGCCCAGAGTAGTGGAGTGTGGGGCTGACCCTCCTGTACCCTCCACAGCACCATTGTGAAGAGTGGTCTCCGTTCCGTGGCACCGGAAGCCTTCCATTTCACTCCTCGGCTTAGTCGCCTGTGAGTGGCTAGGGCCAGGCAGCGGGGGTGGGAGGCCACCCGGACTTGGGCTGCTAATGGGCTTGGCCCTCCCCAGGGACCTGTTCTGAAGAAGGCCCAGCCTGGTCAGAGACGTTGTTTCACCCATTCTCCTGTGGCCTCTTCTCATCCACTTCAGGGATGACCTGCTCTTACCCCTGCCAGCTAGAGGTCCTTCCTACTATCTCCCTTCCATGCTTCATGCTGCAGGGCTACTTCTCATAGGTGTCTACCCTGTCTCTCTTTGTAGGGCTCAGATACACATGAGTCCAAAGGGGAGAAGGGGTGGAACAGTATTCCTGGCTTCTGGCTGGGGTTCCATTTCCCACCCCTGCCCTGGTGGGGATGCATCCACAGGGCCCCTAGGGTAGCCTGGAGCCTGGGGTATCAGATCTGCAGTTTGTCACCCTGCCTATTCCTGGGAGTCGGTCACAGCTGCTCCTCCTGTAGAGGACAGAGGGGGTGTTGAGTTGGGCAGGGGAGACATTCAAAGTCCCTGACAGCCCCTCCCTGGCCTTCTGAGACAGAAGTTCAGCTACCCTGTCCTTCACCATGAGCAGGTAGAAGATGGGAAGAGTGCTGGGCCCGCTAAACTCTCTGCCATGTCCAGCAATGCAACAACAACAACAACAAAAGATATCATGTCACCTATTGTACTGAGGTTTCAGTTAAAAATGTGTACTCAGTAGCATTTCCAGGACTCACGTTAGTGAACTCTCACTGTCAGCCTGGTGAGAGAGACAGTGTTATCATTTCCATTTCATAGATGAGGATTTTGAGAATCAGAGAGATTATGTTTCTGGGCCGAGGCAGGAGAGAACTTACACCCAGCTCTGTCTGGCTCTAAGGTGGGCAGTGTTTCTGGTCCCTATGTGGAGGTGCCTCTCCTACTCAGCCCCTGTGGATTCTGGAACAAATGGCCAAGGAGAGGGTGCAGGGCAGGCCCTGCAGAGTCAGAGGGTCCCAGGAGCAGCAGCCTGCAGCAGGACGTTGATCACTGGGGCTTCTAAACCAGTTTCCTGTGTGGCTGGGAGCTGCCCCTTGCTTGGGTCACCTTCTCCATCTCTGCAGCAGGGGCAGTCCCAGGAAGGATGAGGGGAAGGTCCTGAGGAAGCGATTTTGAGTTCCTTGGTGACAGGTGGAGTGTGGGAGGCTGAGTCCCCCTCCTCTGACCAGTCCTGGGCTCTGTGGGGTGGAGCACAGATGGAGCCCCTTCCCCCAGCTGTGGCCTCAGCACTTTGCCAGCTGAGGCTGGAGCTATGGGGGAGGGGGGAGCCGGCTGTTCCCTCAGAACCCCTCTCTCCCTGGGGTCTGAGGAGGGGGTTAAGTGGGGTTAACCCTTGTGGTCCCAGGGAGAGGAGAAGGGCTCCCAAAGCTTTACCTGGCCCCCTGCCGCCCGCACACACTCTGCCTCCCTGGGTTTGTTCTAGTTGCCTGGGGAGGAGGAGCCAGATACCAACTTCTTCTTTGACTCCTTTCCTCCCTCATTCTGGGTCAGTGAGGTTGGGTCTCACATGGGGTCTGTCTTGATGTGTCTCAATGCCCACAGGAACCTCTCCTTCAATGCTCTGGAGTCTCTGTCCTGGAAAACTGTGCAGGGCCTCTTTCTGCGGGAGCTGTGAGTATGGGCCCTGCAGTGCAGGAGCAGCAAGTGTGCATGTGCACTTGTGTCTGGGTGGCCTTGGGTGGGGGGTGTCTCTCTGGGGACTGTGTGCATGCCTGTGAAAATCCCAGCAAACCTCCCACCCGTCCTGGGCTTCTGCCTGGATGGAGGAGCTGGCCTGGACAGCCCACTGCATTCCCAGTGCTGGGTGGGGCAGTGGTCTGTGTGCATGTGGTGGACATTCAGGCCTCTGGGCCACTCTGGGAGGCTGTGCCCTACTCTCTTTGTAACCATACTGAGGGCCCTTGTCTGGTCTGTCACCCTGGTGAATCTGAGGTAAGGGTCTGCTCCACAGCCCCAGAGCTCTCTGTACTGTTTCTTGTTACTGGGACCCTCACGTGTGTCCCCACCCCTTGGCTCTCAACCATTCTCCCTGCTGTCTAACTGCTCCCTTGTATTCTAAATGCTTCATACTGGTGGCTTCTCAAGCCCAGCACCTGCCCCTTCCCTGACTCTCTTTGTGTCCACCTTTACCCACCAGGGTCCTGGCTGGGAACCCTCTGCGCTGTTCTTGCGCCCTGCGCTGGCTGCAGCACTGGGAGGAGGAGGGGCTGGGCGGAGTGCGTGAGCAGAAGTTGCAGTGTCTCGAGCAGGGACCTCTGGCTCTCATGCCCAACTCCAGCTGCGGTATTTGCTGGGGGTGGTATAAGGGTTGGGAAATTCCCTGCTGGGGAACAGTGAAGGGACCAGAGCAGTCTTGAGGAGGGTGGGGGAAGGACATTCCCTGGGGTAGAGCTCTGCAGCCACTCCTGGTCCTAACACCCCTCATCCTTGGGCATCCTGGATGACCAGGCATACCCACGCTGAAGGTCCAGATGCCCAATGCCTCCGTGGATGTGGGGGACGACGTGTTTCTGCAGTGCCAGGTGGAGGGGCAGGGCCTGGAACGGGCCGGCTGGATCCTCGAGGAGCTGGAGGGCTCAGCCGCAGTGATGGTGAGAAGCCCTTTACCCCCAGCCTCCCCAAAGAGGTCTAGGCAGGGCACAGGGGATGAAGACAGCAAAAGAGAGACACTGCAAGAGAGAGATAATGAATAAGGAACACAGAGGCTGGGGGATGCGCAGAGGTGCTTTAAGCCCCCAGAGCTCAGCTGATACTGAGGCAGCCAAGGGCACGCACACTGATGGTGGGCACTGGCCCAGCAGGGCCCTTGGGCTATACTGGACCCATCAGGACTTAGGCCCCTTTCTGGAAATCGATGCTGTCTGGGAGACACAGGGTCCCAGGGCCCTCATTTATTGGAACTGAGAGTGTCTCGACAGACTATCCCTTCCACACATCCCCTTTCTGTATAAAGAAACTGGGGCCCAGGAAAGGGGCCCAATTTCTCTGACTCCATACCCAGGGTGAGTTCTTAGGGGCCTCTGGGGACTTTTTCTGGAAATTCTAGAAGCAGTGTCCTCTTGGGTGTGTGATGAACATTAGTAAAGGAGGCCAAGTCTGGCTCCAGCTCTCTCACTAATTAATTCTTGGAGTGACTTTCAGAAAAATCCCTTAATCCACTTGCATTTTGGTTTTCTTATCTGTAAACTGAGGAGGTGGACATGATGGCCTTCTGATGTCCTGTCTGCCTCTGGGCATTCTCTGGCCTCTATCTCTGTTATCCAGACATGTCTTTGGGCACCTTCCCAGGCCTTGCCCTTTGTCCTTAGGCTGGAGACTGGCAGCTGAGAGTGGCCACAGTTATCATGGTCGACCATGTCCACAAGGTCAGCAGGAGCTGACAATGGGCTCTGCCCACCCAAAAAGCTGGCCCCCTGGGCAGCAGGAGTGGATGCACAGACAGGGGCTGTGGCCGGAGGGACTGGAGGTGTGGTGTGTGTGTCTACTTCGGAGGCTCCCATAGGAAGAAGGATGAGAAGACAGTCAACTCCAGAACTGCTAGAGGCAGCTGGAGTCATGTTGAAGGAGGAACTACCAGGGCCCTGAGCAGAGGTGGCCAGATGTGGTAGAAGGCCACCACTCATGGGAGTTCCTCCCCTCTAGAGATCAAAGGCACCTTGAATGAGTAAAGGAGAGAAGACCTGGCCACATCTATGTCTTGAGAGACTTTATGAATTCTCTTTTTGGGGGGAAATTCCAATTTTTTTCTTTCTCTTTGGGAGATTTACATGTGTGCTACCACCTGTGTTTTCTAGAAACTTTCTATAGAAAAGTCACACCCTAACTGTGGGTATGGGAGGGGAAATTCCAGGTTTTTTCTTTCTCTTTGGGAGATTTACATGTATGCTACCACCTGTGCTTTCTAGAAGCTTCCTATAGAAAAGTCACACCCTAACTGTGGGTGTGGGAAGGGAGCTGATCCTTCTCAATTGGAAGAATAAGGGATAGTAGAGAAGCTTGAGGGGAGAGTTCTTGGGACACCAGTTTCCCTTCCCCCTCCATGAATGGAGTGGAGGTGACAGGACAGCTGAGGGGAGGCTAAATGTCAGAAGGTAATTTGTCAAAAAAAAAAAAAAAGAAGATGAAGAAGAAAATTTGTCCACCTCTTCACTTTACCAAACAAACTAACCCTCATGGTTCAGCAAGATTAGAATTGTCTTAAGATCATAGAACTTATGCATGACACGTCCGCAGTTTCTTAGGAATAGAAGCTGGATCTGATTCAATCTTTTGATGATGATTCAGAATCAGGTCACTTTGCCGCCCTAACCTTACTCGCTTTCCTCATCTGCCAAAGGACGCGATGCTGCTGCTGTTGCTTCCCACTGCTGGCCAGTTGTCAGCACCACCTCCATGTTTCTAGTTTTTTTTTTTTTGTTTGTTTCTTTGTTTGTTTGTTTTTTGAGACAGAGCCTCAAGCTGTTGCCCTGGGTAGAGTGCCGGGGCATCACAGCTCACAGCAACCTCCAACTTACAGGCTCAAGCGATTCTCCTGCCTCTGCCTCCCAAGTAGCTGGGACTACAGGCACCCACCACAACGCCCAGCTATTTTTTGGTTGCAGCCGTCATTGTTGTTTGGCAGGCCCAGGCTGGATTCGAACCCGCCAGTTCAGGTGTATGTGGTTGGTGCCGTAGCTGCTTGAGCCACAGGCGCCGAGCCCACCTCCGTGTTTCTGATCTTCCTCGGGCTCAGACTAAGTTGCTTAGATCTGTGTGTAGAACAAGAACGAGGGCTAAGTTGGTTCTTCAATGAGCTAGATATGAGCTTGGTTCATGGGACTTGTGACATCTGTTTAGCCGCTCAGAGGGATGCTTTTAGTGGATGCTTTTAGTTTTACTGTAGGGGTATTTTGTGCCTATTTTGAGGTTATTTGTAATATTTTAGATTTTTCAGACCATTAAATATGTGATCCAGCTCTAAAGGAGGGGGGCCATTTTCTCTATAACCTTTCCCATCCTGTTTCCCTGCCCCCACCCTCCTTTGCTTTCCATCTGGAACCAGAGGGGCTCCCCAAAGACATCAACTCCAGCCCCCAGCCCCAACCTGCCTGATTTCTAATTTTCCCTCTCTTCCCCGATCCAGAAGTCTGGGGGTCTGCCATCCTTGGGGCTGACCCTGGCCAATGTCACCAGTAACCTCAACAGGAAGAACGTGACATGCTGGGCAGAGAATGATGTGGGACGGGCTGAAGTCTCTGTCCAGGTCAACGTCTCCTGTGAGTGTCAGGGGCTGCCCCTGCTACCACCCCCACTCATCTCCTCTTCCCTGAAAAAAAAGGGTAGGGGGCTGGAGGAAAGGGTGGGATGTTTGTCTCCACAGCTGCTCCCTCCCAGCTGTTTCCAGATTCCCATGAAAACCTGATCCTTTGGGGGAAGTCCTGGGGGCTCGTCAAGGCCAGAGGGACAAGATGGATTTCTTTCTGGCCCCCTGCCCAAGCCTTGCTACCTGAGGCGCTCAGCACCAGCTGCCTGGCTGATCCCACTGTTCCCAGTGCTTCTTGCCCATCCTTTAGGCCCTTTGCCCTGAATCCTGGTTTTAAAAGAGGAAATTCCCCTCCTGAGTTCCTCTTCAGGCTCCTTGCCTAATTTCTCTAGGTCTGCCAAAAAGTTACCTTGAATCTCTGTCTTTATATCATTTTTATTCTTTTGTCGTGAAATATACATAGAAATGTGTGTAAAACGTGCGCTTTGAACAATACTCTTAGCAGCCCCCCCAACCCCTCCCCATTCACAAACCACTCTCTCCCCTAGCTTATCCTGATTTTTGTGGTAACCATTTCCTTGCTTTGATATAAACACACTTTTCCACAAGTATGCTTCCCTATCAACATAGTTGAGTTTTGCTTTTTCTCATGCGTTATATAAACGGACTCACACGGCAGGTATCATTTGTGTTGGGCTTCTTTCTTTCACTCAGCAGCGTGGTGCTACACCAGGTCCATCTGACGGGAGTTGCTGCAGTGTGCTCACTTCACTGCTGGGTAGTATTCTGGTGCGTGAGTGCTGGCCTGAACCCAGTACAAGATGTATGTATTCACATATACATACAGCTTTTTCTTAATAGAAGAAAAAGCTGTATGTATATGTGAAAATATGTATATGTGAAAAATATTCAGGGCAAAGGGCCTAAATATTTGAGGGGCTTTTGCTTTCTCCAGGTTGGGTCTATTTTAAACCCACATGTTTTTTTCTTTTCTTTTTTTTTTTGTAGAGACAGAGTCTCACTTTATCGCCCTGGGTAGAGTGCTGTGGCGTCACACTGCTCACAGCAACCTCCAGCTCTTGGGCTTAGGTGATTCTCTTGCCTCAGCCTCCCGAGTAGCTGGGACTACAGGCGTCTGCCACAACGCCCGGCTGTTTTTCTGTTTTGCAGTTTTGGTCGAGGCTGGGTTTGAACCCACCACCTTCGGCATATAGGGCCGATGCCCTACTCGCTGAGCCACAGGTGCCGCCCTCCCACATGTTTTTTCAAAAAGTTTTTAACTGTATATATTTTTTGCTTGTTTGATTCTCAGGTCCAACTGTCTCATCTTCTTAACCTTGATTACACTTAATTTTCTAGATTCCTTACCCACAAAGACTCCATGTTTAATTGCCAAAAGCTGGTGCCTGCTTCTCTAGAGCTGTTACTTACTTATTCATGGCCCACCACTTAAGTTCCTTAAGCCTCTGAATTTTATGTCCCTGCTGCTTGATTTATTTGACATTTCTTCCAAACGTCTCTCCTTGTGAATTTCCTGGGGCCTGTTGACCTGTTTCTTTTAGGCCTGTTGCCTGATTTCTGGTTCTACCCGCTTTGCCCCGGGACTTGGCAGGCCGGTGTGGGTTCCCTTCAGCGGTCCCCTGACTTGCTGCTATTGCTCCTCTGGCCCGCAGTCCCGGCCAGTGTGGAGCTGCAGGAGGCGGTGGAGCAGCACCACTGGTGCATCCCTTTCACTGTGGACGGGCAGCCGGCACCCTCCCTGCGCTGGCTCTTCAATGGCTTCCTGCTCAACGAGACCAGCTTCATCTTCACTGAGTTCCTGGAGCCTGCGGCCAACGAGACGGTGCGGCACGGCTGCCTGCGCCTCAACCAGCCCACCCACGTCAACAACGGCAACTACACACTGCTGGCGGCCAACCCCTCTGGCCAGGCTGCCGCCTCTGTTGTGGCTGCCTTCATGGACAACCCTTTTGAGTTCAATCCCGAGGACCCCATCCCTGGTGCGAGGGCCACCCTGAACCCTGTCCCCACTCCTGGGCTCCACTTGGGGGTGGAGATCCAGGTACCCAGGGAAACCGGGTTTACTTTCTGCTGTGACTGACCCCAGAAGCTGGAGTCTGGTCTCGGACAGAAAGGAGTCTGGAGTCCTGGTGTCCAGAAGCCCCCTTGGCCCCCTCCCCCAAGCCAGGACCTCTGAAGCCCCGAGCTAGTCCATCCATTTGGGCTGGCTGAGGAGATAGCTGGGTACCAGGGCATCTTCTTCCTTGAGGTCCAGCAGTCCCACCCCCATCCCACCCTCACCCCACGAAGGGGTGAGCCCCAGAGGGGTCAGGCGGCTCGATGCTCGCCTCCTTCGTCTGACTGCTCTCTCTCCTCCCCCCTGCTACAGTCTCCTTCTCCCCGGTGGGTGAGTAGCCTGGGCTGGAGGGCAGGTTCTGTGTTCTCTCTGCAGCTGAGGCTGGGGCAGAGGGTGTGGTTCACCTGATCCCTGACAGGCCAGCTGGGCCCAGGGTGGGGGTTGCTGGAGGAGACCTGGGCATGCTAAGGCCCACCTTCCTGTCCTGTGTCCCTACAGACACTAACAGCACATCTGGAGACCCAGTGGAGAAGAAGGACGAGACACCTTTTGGGGTGAGCATGGGAAGCCGAAGCTGGTGTGGGGTTGGGAGGCTTGGCTAGAGGCTCATCTCCTGGCATTTCTGCGGAGAGCCAGACATCCCTGCAACCTGAGCTCTGTCTGCCAAATCACAGCTGCTACAGGGGTCCCCAGGGTGGAGGAGGCAGGTTGGGGCCTGGCTCTGGGCTCCTGTGTAGGATGGAGAAGTGGTTTGCTCTACGGAGCTTAGGGGCACAGGAGTAGCCCCTGGCTCTACCCACCCCCACCCCAGGTCTCTGTGGCGGTGGGGCTGGCTGTCTTTGCTTGTCTCTTCCTCTCTACACTGCTCCTCGTGCTCAGCAAATGTGGACGGAGAAACAAGTTTGGGATCAACCGTGAGTGGAGAGACTGCAGAGCACTGTCTGTCTGTCCTACTGCCTTTGTTTCCTTCTGGACTCTGTCTCCATACAGGGAACCGGTGTACACGTGGTGTCTAGGGTGTGTCAGTGTGTTTGGGGCATGGACAAAAGCCTGGCTATGAGGTTGTGAGTGTGTGTGAGTGTTGGGCTGTGAGTTTGTGAGTGAATGTCAGGCTGTAGGAGTCTGTTTATGTATGAGTGTCGGGCTGTGAGTGTGTGTGTGAGCGAATATTGGTTGTGAGTGTGTAAGTGTGTGAGTGTTGGGCTGTGAGTGTGTGTGTGAGTGAATGTTGGCTGTGTGTGAGTGTGAGTGTGAGCGCTGGCTGGCGCTGGGGGGAGTTTCAGAGGCAGCAGCTGCTAATTGGTGGCTGGATTGAAGTCAAGCACTAAGTGGGTCTGGGCGGTCTGGGTTGGGGGGTGTGGGGGGTTCTTTGGTGCCCATGGGGCCAGGGGTTGGACAAGAGCCAGATAAGGAGAAGCTACAGTGCCTCCCCTCCCCCTGCCTGTTTTCTTGCTCCTCTGTCTCACCCCTGAAAGTTATGAGGTGGGGGTGACCTGGCACCTCGCATGCAGGTGCTGCGGTGTGGGCAAGCCCCTCCATGTGGCTGTGTCTCCTCCTAGGCCCTGCTGTGCTGGCTTCAGAGGATGGACTGGCCATGTCCCTGCATTTCATGACATTGGGTGGCAGCTCCCTGTCCCCCATTGAGGGCAAAGGCTCCGGGCTCCAAGGCCACATCATCGAGAACCCACAATACTTCAGTGATGCTTGTGAGGGACTGTGCGGGTCAAGGGCAAGGGCGAGTGTGTGTGCATGCTGTGCATGTAAAAACATCCAGGCCATCTGCCCTGCTTACTCCAGGCCTGAAAAATCCCTCCCCACACCTGTCCAGCCATAGCAGGTCCTCCTAGGCTGAGATCAGCTGGGTCCTGGCCGCAGCCCTGCCCTGTGTCTCTGGGCAGACACAGTCCGCACTACAACGTGTGGCCTGGAGAGGGAGTGAAGAGCGAATGTTAGTCTCCATCCAGCCTCTTGGCTGGGCCCTGCTAGATAGTCCTGCCCTTGGCCGCTACCTGTCCCTTCTGGCACTGAGGGTCTTGGCTGATCCTGAAGGCCCCTCTCAGGTGTTCATCACATCAAGCGCCGGGACATCGTGCTCAAGTGGGAGCTGGGAGAGGGTGCCTTTGGGAAGGTCTTCCTTGCTGAGTGCCACAACCTGCTGCCTGAGAAGGACAAAATGCTGGTGGCCGTCAAGGTGAGACCCTGACCACGGGGCACTACCGGCTGGGGTCCTACCTCTGGGAGCACCATCTTATCAGGACACAGTGCTTAGGCTTGGGCATGAGATGTCAGGATCTGACGTGGCTCAAGGCTGTGGGTGGGCGGGCCTCCTTGCAAGTAGGGACTGAGGACTGGGCCCACACCCTCCTGTCCCTGCCCCGCCCCCCAGGCACTGAAGGAGGTATCAGAGAGCGCCCGGCAGGACTTCCAGCGTGAGGCCGAGCTGCTCACCATGCTGCGGCACCAGCACATTGTGCGCTTCTTCGGTGTCTGCACCGAGGGCCGCCCGCTGCTCATGGTCTTCGAGTACATGCGGCACGGTGACCTCAACCGCTTCCTCCGGTATGGTGGCCCCAGCCTCCTTTCCCTGCTAGCACAGCCCTGCTTATCAAACTAAAGGTGGGGGGACACCAAAAGGGATCAGGAAGGCATCTTCCCATCCCCAGGAGCACCGAGGAGGCATGGGGGTGACTGTACTGGCTCTGACCGTGGTGGCTCTGCAGAGCATGTTGCACCTATGTGTGGCACACAGAGGCAAGGCCTGCGGAAGGTGGCAGTTTAGATAACTCCAGTAGCCATAACAACAACAGCAAACCTTATAGCATTTCCCATGTTCCACGCACTATATGTACTTTACAGTTCATTTTTTTTTCAAAGACAGTTTCACTCTGTCACCCTGGGTAGAGTGTGATGGCCTCATTATGGCTCACAGCAACCTCATACTCCTGGGCTCAAAAAATCCTCTTGCTGGGTAGTGACTGTGACTCAAAGGAGTAGGGCGCTGGCCCCATATGCCAGAGGTGGCGGGTTCAAACCCAGCCTGGACCAAAAACTGCAAAAAAAAAAAAAAATCCTCTTGCCTCAGCTTCCTGAGTAGCTGGGACTACAGTTGCCCACCCCAACGCCTGGCTAGCTTTTCTGTTTTTATAGAGATGGGGTCTTGCTCTTGCTTGGGCTGGTCTTGAACTCCTGAGCTCAAAGGATCCTCTCACCTCAGACTCTCAGCATTCTGGGATTATAGGTCACTGTGCCCTGCCACGATATATTCTTTTTTTTTTTTTTTTTTCGAGACAGAGTCTCACTTTATTGCCCTCGGTAGAGTGCTGTGGCATCACAGCTCACAGCAACCTCTAGCTCTTGGGCTTAGGCGATTCGCTTGCCTCAGCCTCCTGAGTAGCTGGGACTACAGGCACCTGCTATTTTTTGTTGCAGTTTGACTGAGGCCGAGTTCGAACCCGCCACCTTTGCTACATGGGGCCAGTGCCCTACTCACTGAGCCACAGGTGCCGCCCCCACAATTCATTCTTGTTATGATTTGACAGACTTGCACATAAATGCCTTGTATGATAATATAAGTAAGTATTTATTTATTTATTTATTTTTTATTTTTATTTTTATTTTTTTTTGAGACAGAGCCTCAAGCTGTCACCCTAGAGAGAGTGCTATGGCATCACAGCTCACAGCAACCTCCAATTCCTGGGCTCAAGCGAGTCTCTTGCCTCCACCTCCCAAGTAGCTGGGACTACAGGCACCCGCCACAACACCTGGCCATTTTTTGGTTGCAGCCATCATTGTTGTTTGGTGGGCCCGGGCTGGATTCGAACCTGCCAGCTCAGGTGTACGTGGCTGGTGCCTTAGCCCGTTGAGCCACAGGCGCCGAGCCATAAGTATTTATTTTTTAGTCTCCAAGCATATGTTGCAGTTTATACTTGAAGAAAGTTACTAAAAATTCATCTCTTTGGTTTTGAACAGAAAAGTTCTGTTATGTTTGTTTATTTGTGCCAATAATTTGAATAACTTCAAGAAATGTACCCGTTTCACAGATTTGGTTTAGAGAGGTGAAAAGACTTGCTCAAGCACACACAGGTAGTGAGTGAATGGCCCAGGGGAGCTGTAACCCTATATAGAACCCCTGCTCTTAAGCTCTGATTGTGATAGTCATGTGTCCCTTAATTGAATCTTATCCAGTGAGATAGCTCCTGTGAGGATGGGCTTGTGTTTGTCAAGCAGAGAAGGGACCAGGCTTTGGAATCTGCTTCCACTCATTAGCTGAGCCTTTCTGCCAAGTATCTTTCTTCTCTGACCTCACTTTCCCACCAGGAAGAGGGACAGAGGGTTGGGGGCTGTGGTTGTGGTGAGCAAGTGCTGTGTGGTTGCCCAGCTGATAGTCGTGTTCTGGTCCCCACATATCCCTTTGGGAGTGGTGGGTCATTCACAACCTGCAGGAACTCAGCCAGGAGAGACCCCTGAGTCTTGAGCTGATCCTGGTGGACTCAGGGGAGTCAATGGAGGATTTGGAGCAGGAGGAGGTGAGGCCAGATCTGAGGCTGCGTGCAGAGTAGAATTGGCACAGAGGAACCCAAGCCAAGAGATGGCCAGACAGGAGCCGTCCCCTTGCTCTCTAGACATGGTGCACACTCAGTGCTGGTCTTGGGAGATGCAGGCCAGGGAGATGCCACCATCTGGGGCCCAGACTGTGGGAGAAGTGGCTTGAAATTCTGGTTGGAGCACTGAGAGAATTAGAGGAGGGAATCACGAATGCTCCTAGATGGGTCCGGAAAACTTCCCCTCGGAGGCCGTCTGTTCCTTCTTCCCAGGGCCTGTGCACTTCCAGTTCCCTCTACCTGGCGCCTGGACCTCCCTCCCAGCTGCATCACCCTCCTCTACGCTGGACCCCTTCAAATTGCTTACCCACTTCTCCTTAGGACTCGAGTGTTAGTTTCGATGCCCCTTCCTCCAGGAAGCTTTCCCTGCTTCTCCATCCCCACTCTCAATTGCCCCAGGTGCTGCTCACACTGTGCTGTGGTGACCTGTTCATCTGGGTCGTACTCTCCACTGGAGCTGTGGTGCTTGGCACGTTGGAAATTTTTAAAAAATACCTGGAATAAGTGAATGAGGAGAAAGTTGGCTAGCAGGAAAAGGCATTTCTGGCAGTGAAGCTCAGGCAAAGCTTCAGAAGGAGGAATATTGGGGAATGGAGATGAGTGACCAGGAACTGAGCTGGCGTGGTGGCTGTAGGGAGGAGATGGGCACCTTGGGAACCTTCAGAAGAAAGGAAAAGCCCACAGGTGTGGCTGAGGACAAAGGTGAGAGAGAGAGGGAACAAGGAGGACGCCCAGGTTTCAGACTCTGAGCCTGGGCAGGGAGGGCCTCTTCACTACAGGGGCAGGCGTGGGGGAGGGAGCCTGAGCTCAGCCTGAATCCGAAGTGCCTGTGGCAGGAGGAGAAGGGGGTGCCTGAGAGGAAGGCACAGGTATGGGAGGCCCGGGCTCTCTGGAGGAAGGCTGGGAGGTGGGCTCACTTACTGCAGCCCCCCCATTCCAGCCCCTGCAGCCAGCTGCCTCCGCTGTTTTGTCCTTTCTCCATTTCCCCCCAAGTCTCTCCCTTCTGACCCTTCTGGGGCTCCCCTTTCTCAGGCTCCTGGGCTCCCAGCTTCCACCCCTTCTCCCTCTCTTGCTCACAGATCCCATGGGCCTGATGCCAAGCTCCTGGCTGGCGGGGAGGACGTGGCTCCAGGGCCTCTGGGCCTGGGGCAGCTGCTGGCCGTGGCCAGCCAGATTGCTGCAGGGATGGTGTACCTGGCGGGTCTGCACTTTGTGCACCGCGACCTGGCCACGCGCAACTGTCTGGTGGGTCAGGGACTAGTGGTGAAGATTGGTGACTTTGGCATGAGCAGGGATATCTACAGCACCGATTATTACCGTGTAAGAGTCCTTTGTTGTCATCCCGCACCCAGCATCCACCCTATAGAAACCCTGGGTCCCACGTTCACTCTCTTCCTCATGGTGTGGGTTTGCGAATCTGGCTTTAACCACCCTCCTCAGCCTATGGAGGAGGGGTTGTCTCTTCTGTTGCCCCAATGGAAACAGCACCCTGGGTTTCCCCTCTTAGCCCTGGCCCTGTGGCCCCATCTACTTATTTGTGTTACTGGGCTGGGGTGGGTCTGTGTCTGGCAGGTGGGGGGCCGCACTATGCTGCCCATCCGCTGGATGCCTCCCGAGAGCATCCTCTACCGCAAGTTCACCGCTGAGAGTGACGTGTGGAGCTTCGGTGTGGTGCTCTGGGAGATCTTCACCTACGGCAAGCAGCCCTGGTACCAGCTCTCCAATACAGAGGTCAGCCCCATCTTGCAGGTCATCCCCATCTGACCATGCCCCTTCCCTGCCCCTTTGGGTTGCTTTCTTAGGGAACTCTGTGACCCTCTTACCCCTCTGCCACTGCCTAGGGAGACCCACTCATCCCAACAGCCTGCCCACACTGTGCTCCCTCCACCCCAGCCCTGTCCTCTTCCGCTCCCTTTCTTCCTCATTTACCATCCTAAGCCTGGGCCCAGCTGGCTCCTGGGAGAATCACACCCCCATCCCTAGCTGTTTTATAGACCTAGGAGGCATATTGGGGCAGGAGGGAGAGGCCTGGGAAGTGGAGCACAGAACTAGAGGGCCTGCCACTGCAGCAGGGAGACTGGAGGCTAGACTGTCAGAAGGACAGTCCTGCTCCCTTACTCGCCCTCCTGGCTGGCCATGGCCAGAGCAGGCCCCAGGTGTTCTGTTTCCCACAGCAGCTCCCCCACCCCTTCCTTGGCTCACAGCTGTCAGTTTCCATTTCTCCTCCTAATGCAATCTGCTCCCTGGAGGCTGGTGGGGTGGGGGAGAGGGTTATAGATTTTAATTTTCTCAAGCATTGAGAGAAGGAATGGAATCAGTGCTGCCCATAACCCAAGTCTTCTAAGGGGGGGGAGGGAAGAGCCTCCAGGCTCCTTCTCCAGCCACTCCCTGCCTGCCACCATTCTCCTCCTTTGGATCTCTTAGCTCTTCTAGTGGTCCTTCTTGGAGTCTAGCTTTGATCTTTCTTGTGCAGTTGCTTTTCAGAGGCGCTAGGTCCCTACAGAGTTGTACCCACAGAAGGGAGAAGGAAGTCGGGGCTGTCCTCTACTTTAAAATGCAACAGCTATTTTTCTCTTCTTTTCTTTTTATTTATTAGAGACAGAGTCTCACTTTGTCACCCTGAGTGTCACAGCTTACAGCAACCTCCAGCTCTTGGGCTTAGGCTGATTCTCCCAAGTAGTGCTGGGACCATAAGCGCCCACCACCACACCTGGCTATTTTTTTTTTGTTGCAGATTGGCTTGGGTTGGGTTTGAACCCACCACCCTCAGTATATGGGGCCAGAGTCCTGCTCACTGAGCCACAGGCACCACCCGCAACAGCTATTTTTCAAGGTCTTTACCTGCAATTCTCCATTTTCTTTTTTCCTTTTGGTGCTGAGAGGAAGAGGGCCCTTTCTTTCCTGCCACCAAGCTGATGGCAAATGTCTTGGTCTCTGCCCTGGCAAGTCTTCCTACGATCTGATCCCAGCCTTCTAGAAGCAATCCTACCCAAGCTTCCCTGAGTCAAGCCGTAATCACTCCCACTTTTCGGTGTCAGGGCAGAAAGGAATCTTGGTGTTCACTATCTTCCACTTAGATTATTAGCAACCAGGAAGCCCAGACTAGTGTGTGCCTTGCCACGGGAGCCTCAGTGAGGCAGAGGCAGCAGCTTAGCGTGCTCTCCTCTCTCTCTCTGTGGGCCCCAGGCGATCGAGTGCATCACACAGGGACGCGAGTTGGAGCGGCCGCGTGCCTGCCCGCCAGAGGTCTACGCCATCATGCGGGGCTGCTGGCAGCGGGAGCCCCAGCAACGCTGCAGCATCAAGGATGTACATGCCCGGCTGCAAGCTCTGGCCCAGGCACCTCCTGTCTACCTGGATGTCCTGGGCTAGGGGCTGGCCTAGGGTTGGGGCTGGGTAGCTGGAATACTGGGGCCTGTCCTCTGCAGCCCCAATGGCCCCCACAGCCCCAGGGTGATCTCAAAGCATCTAACTCACCCTCAGCATGCAAGAGGGAGAGATGGGGGCTAGGGGCAGAGGACGCTCTTGCTTCTCTAGGCAAGGTTCCGCCATAGCAATTATATTTATTACCCCTTGGCTGTGTCTCTTGCCGATTCTTGGGATGACGTCGTTCCAGGAGAGGGGTGTTGGAACTCAGGTGGGAGTGGCTCTCCTCCCCCTGTCAGGCTGTCCTTAGCTGCCCATTCCTACTCCATGCAGCTGTCACTCCCAACTCGTAACTGTGGTTTGGGTCCCAGTCTTGTGGTCACCTTGCTCACCTGGTGGACAGCGTCAGGCCAAGTTTCCCAGACCTTTCCATCTCTGTACCTTGTGTTCAGGAAGGCTGGTGCTGCGGTGGGAGGGATGGAGGTTGGATGTCCTGGTGGGTGTCTTGTATTGGTGAGCCAGGAATGGGGCAGGCGCACAGCAGAACATGGATGTGTGTGAAAGACAGATCATGCATGTCTGTGTGTGCATACACATGTGGTGGGGACAGGGAAGGAGCAGGGGTTGGTGAAGGAGGCAGGACCCCTTCATCCTTCCCGTCTCTTATTCTTCTTGGCTCTAAGTGCTTTGGGATTAGCTCCTGGAGACCAGGAACTGGCAAGGCAGCTGTTTACTAAGTTGGGGTCATCTTTCTGTCTCATTCTCCCCAAGAGAGTAGGTGGGTTCTCCCTTCCCCTTTATCCCTTAGAACACCACTGGCCTTAACTAAATGGTCTGAGGCTTCTCTTAGCACCAAGACTGGGTAAGGTCCCCCCAGCCACATCACATGAGGGGACCTGGCCTCTGTATTCCCCAACCCTAAAGCTTGTGTTCCACCCAGAGTCGGAGGGGCAGTTCCCTCTAACCCGCAGCCCATCACTTCCAATCACCTGCCCAGCTCCTGCAATAACACATGCTCCCGCAGCTCCTCAGGGCTAATCAAATGGCTGTCTCATGTCCCTGGGTGCCAGCACTCCCCACCCGGTGATTCAATCTGGGTCTTATCACCCCTAGGCCTAGCCCAGTGCTGTGTCTGCCTCTTGTCCAGGCTGGTTAGTGCTAATGGAGGTCTGACCCAGGGCTGCAGGCTGATTGATGGTGGGGGGTCTGGTCCCTAAGGGCCAGGTTCACAGGCCCTCCTCTCCTGCCTTGGTATGGGTGGGGCTGATGTTGTACCCACACTGGGAGGGAGCACACTTAGAGCAGGTGTAGTGACCAAGAGGAAGGGCTTGGAATTATGGTGAGGGATGCAGAGTTAGGGGATCAGATCCAAAAGGTAAGCCCAGGTACAGATCCAGAGAGAGAGACAGGGACAGGACACACAGCTATGGTCACATGCCAACAGAAAGACACCCATGGACTTAGCTGGGCACAGATGGAGAGTCAGAGGGGCTGATGAGTCCTCTGAACAGACCAAGGTGGGGCCAGCAGCTGAACCAGATAATGTCCCTGAGCACGCCATAGACCCTTGGGCAGCCTTCCATCTCACCTGCCCCTCACTTCCTCTGGCCTCTGAGCCTCTCTGCAGAGCCTAGGGGGGGCATGGGCGTCTGCAGACTTGTAGGCTCTGGGAAGAGACATAAGGGTTCTGAGGTTTGCCCCATAGTGAGCAGGATTGGGGCCATCACTGAAGCAAGGTTAGAGGCTGGGTAGAAGAAGGGACCTTTCAGGGCATTTGGGGTATTTCCAAGGTCATCAGACATCAGGCATCAGGGCATCAGGGGTCCTAAACCGCAGCTGAAGTATTGCTGGGAAATCTGGGCAGGTGAGGTGAGGGGTTCTGGGAACAGAATTCCAGGAGAGCAAGGGAGAGGACTGGATAGCTCTCATTGATCAGGGGAACAGAGGCTGAGGCCCAGCATCCCAACCCCTTTGGGCGATCTGGACCTGGGGCCTTGTTCTGGGGGATGAAGAGGGGCCTGAGATCTCCTACCCTCATGCTCTCTCTCCATCACTGCTGGACATGCAGATGTGCAGGCTGCAATAGGCACTCTGACCTACCTCACATGCGCACACACAGACGTGCACACACACAGAGCACCCCCTCCCCAATCACTCATAGCTGTTGGATTCCATTGTCATTAACGGTGCCCTCTCCACCCCACTGTGGCCCCTGCCCCCTCCCTGTTAATTACCTTCTGGCCGTGCCAAGTCCATTAGCTGCCCCCACACACCCCAGAGGCCAAGCACTAGCTGACATGGATGCTTCAGGGGGATCGATGGGATAGGGCCCTGAGGATCTCATGGGGGGTTGGGACCAGGACAGCAACCTAAGGCTGTGGAGACTGGGCATCTGGGTCTCCCCGACCTCGACTTGGCCCTCGCTCCACCCTTCCTTCTCAGAGAGGGCTGTCTTAGCTAGGAGACAGAGATTCAGAAAGGCCCCAACAATAAAAAAAAAAAAAAAAAAGAAGAGAAAAGAAAAGGAAAGGCATCATTTTTACTTTAGCTGATGTTAATAAAAACTAGAGAGAAAAAAAAAGACTCAGAAAGGGTGGTGGGCATCTCAAGAATGCTCAACATTGTAAAACAAGCCTGATCCTCTGGAGGGAAGGAATCAGGGGAGCAAACCAGTGGGGCTCCCCAGGGTCCCTGAGCACTGGGATGGGTCTCTAAAGAACATAGAGGTACAAGCCACCCCTGACACCCTCAGCCTTCCTAATCAGCCTCTGCCCACCCTGTCCCTTGGGGACTGGCTTCCCAACAGGACAGCAGAGCCATTCAGCCTTCCGGGAAAGGGGCGAGCACAGCTGTGGAGTAGCCTGGGTGGAGAATGTCCCATCCTGTGTCCCCTTGGACCCCCAGGCTGAAGGTAGATCTAGAGAGAATTCCAGACTCCATAAGCCCTGGGGTCTCTAAGTCCCAGCTGGAGAGAGCCAGCTTGCCAAAATTCTTGCCAAATTCCTGAAGTGGTCTTGTACAAACTGTTTGGGGGGGCGCGGGTGAAGGGGTGGCATTCCTCAGAGGAGCCAGGGCCCAGGAAGCCCAGCTCTCAGCTTGCTGCCTGGCTGAGCCACCAGGCAGTTCAAGCACCCCTAGGGGTAATGAGGTGGCTCCATTGCTCTAAGCATCTATCCCCTCCCAGACTTCTCTCTTTGCCCCCCTCCAACCCCCCACAGCTCTGACAGTGCTAAGATGGCAGGTCGAGCAGCAGTGGCTTGGAGAGACCCACAGCTGGGAGAAAGAAAACAGACCAGAGCTGCAGGAAGAGCCAGCACAGAGGCATGGAGGGCACGGACTGGGGCCAGCTCAGAGCAGAGGCCCAAGACCGGCCTGCACAGGGCTCGGAGGAAAAGGCAGAGAGCCAGGTGCAGAAGGACAGAGCCCAAGAGTCCCAGAGGCAGTGCGCTTTTCTGGAGCCCTGTCTCTAACCCACCCCTGGGAACAAGGGGCTCCACAGTCCACCTCCCCCTATACTGGGCCCCTTCTTCTTACATGGCTGTGTTCCCTGGTGGTCAAGCTTCTAGACTGGTTCTGCCATGTACAGCTGTGTGATGTTCCTCAACCTTTCTGTGCCTCGGTGTCCTCCTCTGCAAAATGGGGATAATAATAGCAGTAACCTCATGGGGTACTTATAAGGTTTAACAAGTCCCACAAGTAAAACTCTTTCAGTAGGGCCGGGCCTGTAGCAGGCATTATATAAACATTTGGTGTTTGATTGTGCTGTTTCCCACGCCTCCTTCCTCTCCCTCTTCTTCCTCCTCAGGTCTGTCTTGCCATAGGTCCCAACCCTGGTACTTGGGAGTGAGGCAGGTTGGATGTCTGGGAGGATGGTGCTCGCAGAGGAGAAGCGCTTGTTCCCTGATCCCAACCACCCCTCTAGCTGCAGTTGCTTGGTGGGGGGACTTGCTGGGCTGTGAGCTGCGGAGTGTGTGAGACAAGGAAGGGCTTCCCTACCTCTGAAGCTGGGGTAGGGGAGCTGTAGGTCTCTGTGCTGCCCCCAAAGGCCCTGATGGAGGAAGAGCCCCTGACACCGCAGTGATGACAGGGCCACAGCCCGCCACCTCACTTTACCCATTGACTTCAGCCCTCTGACTGCCTGATTTTTTCTAGTGGGAATGTCCCTCCCAGCTCATCTCTGGGCACAGGGACCTTCACTGGGTGATTGGAGGTTACACATGCTCGTAGACCTGGAGTCAGGGCTCCAATAGCATCATCCTGTGAGTGGGCGACATGCTCTCAGGGTGACATGCTCTCTCCCCTTATCCCGAGTGCCAAGGAAGTCCTTCTTGCAGTCTACCCTCATGCTTCCCACCTGGACCTGAAGGGGTTACTCAGCGTCAGGCACGCCCACTGCAGGTCCCAGCTGCCTGGGGCCTGTGGTCAGAGCTAATGTAGGCAGAGTTGGAGGACAAGAGGGGATAAAGTTATTAGCGGCTTCATCTTTGAGGGATATCGATTATCAAGTCTCCAGGCTCACTTGGTCTCATAACCGGGCACAAGGGGGTGTTGGGAGGGACCCAGGAAACTCTGACAGAGTCCCTCACCCTACATCCTGGAGTGGGAACTTCTTTCTCAAGGAAGACTGTAGAGACACAATTTGGGAGGCACAGGGGCTGGGGCAGCAGGGGTAAAGCAGTAGGGGCTGAGGGGTGAGTCAGAGCTTGGTGTCCTTAGCAAGGAGCAGCTAGAATAGGCTTGGGTCTCACTACATGTTTTAAGGAGTGTGTGTGTGAGAGAGGGAGAGAGGTGAGAAAGAGAGAGAGGGAGAGAGAAGGAGAGAAAGAGAAAGGGAGAGCGCTCCCACGAGGAACCAGGGAGATCCACATGCAGCCCATGGGGGAGAAGGAGGGAACCCTGGTGTCTGAGGCTTATATACATCAACCTGAGCCACCAGCCTCCTGCCACAGAGACAGAGTCTGTGACACCTTCCCTTCCCTTCTCCAGGCAGGTGTCCTTTGAACTAAATGTTCTTGATGTAACTGTGTGGTGGTGGGTGGCAGCTTACAGTAGAGTGTGTCACCCCTTCTCACCCATCTCGCCGGTCCCAGTGAGCCTGGTTTTGTGTTTGTGTGTGACAGTTCCTGTGAGAAGATTTGTGTAACCTCGGCTCTCTCCTCCTTGCACGTTCCTATCCCCAACCTGAAACCAGAAGGGATGTAGGCTGGGGAAGGTGCTCAGGGACCTGGCTGCCCACCTGTCCAGGGATGACCCCTGCTGGGCATTTCCAGCCAGGTTTTCCAACTCTAGGCTGACCATCCCCAGGGGTAGAGATGGAGCTCAGACTGAGGGCTGGGGACAGAAAGGCACACTATCCTTCCCTTCCTTCATTTCTTCCTTCCTCCCTCCACTTTCCTTTGGCAGCAGGGAGGAGGGGGGCGGGAGGCTTCTCCTTTTGCCCCGAGTAGCTGGGAGAGGAGGTAATTAATGACAGGGAGGCAGGAGGGGTGAGTGTTCAGGCTAATGTTGGTATTAATCAGGAGCTGTCCCCAGTGAGGGATAGGATTCAGCTGGGGCGCTGTGTGTGCCCGTGCGCATGTGTGTGTGTCCGTGCCCGCGTGTGGGTGCGTGTGCATTCACAGGCGTGTGTAGGGGGGCTGAGGGGATCAGGAGCTCAGGACTCATCCCAGCACTGACCCCCCCATCCAGCCCTCTGCCTGCCCCTTGCCCTGGTTTTTCTGCAGTCCCTCCTGTAGTGTGTCCTCCTGCCTCCTGCTGAGAGAAGGAGAGCATATCCCTCCTCAAGTCCAAGTCCATCCCTGGACATGGGGGTGGGGCAGGGGCCCCTCCCCACAAACCCCTCACTAGCTCTTTTTGCGGGGCAGGCACATTAGGTGATTCCTAAAGGCTGTCAGCCCTGCTAATTGCCTCTCGACCTTCCCCTCATCACTAGGGCGGCCCCCCACGAACTCCATTAGCCCCCCCCTCCCCTGATAGCCCCTAAATCAGCCCCAATTATTCACAGGAGGGGAGGTCTGAGCTGTGATTACAGCTAGATGGAGTGGTGGGGGTATTGAGTGCCAGGCAGGCTGGTGGGGCAGGCCAGAGGCAGCTGGGAGGGGGCCTGGGGGACTGGGGCTCTGTGGGCAGATTCAGACCAGGGACCACCCAGGGGCAGGGACCTGCGTGGCTGAAATGGAGAGGGAAGGTCAGGCTGGCAGAGGAGCAGTTGGGGGTCCTGGTTTGTATTTCGGGATCACCCCACACAGGCACTAAGACCCAGAAGGGTGAGGGAGGGGTCAGATGGGCACAACACTTGTGAGTGGGTCACTGCATCACTGTCATCAGCATCACTGCCGACCATCTATGATGAGCTTGGTTGGAGAGGGAGAGAGAAGGAGAGAACAGTGAGAACACTGTCCTGCAGGGCTTTTCTGAGAGGACCTCACGGCTCCCTGCAGCTCAGACCGGGCTGGCCACCCACCTGTACTGCGTGCAGGGGCAGAGGCTACTCCCGCTATCTGTGTTCTGGTGTGGCGTGGCTGCAGGATGTGCTCTGACATGGGACCTGCTAAGGTGAGCTGTTATGGCAGGATGCAGTGAAACCAGCCTCCCAGCTGCTCCTCCTAAGCAGCACTAGGAACCCCCTCCGACCCTTCCCCAGGAGCCAGGATGCTTTGTGCACACTCCTTCAAGAACTCCTCACAAACCCCTTCCTATCCACACCCTGCCCAACTAGAGGTTAGCCCTCACAGTGGTAGTGTTAGTTCCCCCTCTGTTGGTCCTCATGGTGGTGGTGTGAGTTCACCCACTCCTCAGCACCACCATCAGTGTACCTGCCACCGCTGCTCACCTGGATCAGTACAGCAGCCTCAACACAACAGTAATTCTATTCTATTTTATTCTTTTCTTTTTTTTTTTTTTTTTTTTTGAGACAGAGCCTCTAGCTGTCACCCTGGATAGAGTGCTGTGGCATCACAGTTCACAGCAACCTCCAATTCCTGGGCTCAAGCGAGTCTCTTGCCTCTGCCTCCCAAGTAGCTGGGACTACAGGCGCCCGCCACAACGCCCGGCCATTTTTTGGTTGCAGCCATCATTGTTGTTTGGTGGGCCCAGGCTGGATTCGAACCTGCGAGCTCAGGTGTACGTAGCTGGCGCCTTAGCCTGTTGAGCCATAGGCGCGGAGCCCAAGTATTAACTTTTATGTCTTATTTTTTCTTTAATTATAAAAGATTAATTAAAAATGAGACATTCACATAGTTCAAATTTCTAACTATACCAACAGGCATTTATAGAGAAAAGTCTCTTTCCTGTAATTGTTAACTTGTCTTTACAGACAGATTTTATGAATTGGGAAGCACGTGTGTAATGGATTCCTTTCCTGCTTTGCCCAAACAGTTGCATAATATATGTATAGTTTTGCATTTTGCTCTTTTTGCTTAGTGATGTGTCTTGAAGATGCTTCTATTTGAGTACATACAGAATTGTCTTCATTCTTTGCTATAGCAATTGGTCTTTCATAGCATGAATTTGTCCTGGTTTACTGGAGATTCCCATTTTCCTGGGTGCTCGCTGCAGTGAGTAACCTTGCATATATGTCACTGTTACGTGTTTGACACTGTTACAGCTTGGAGGTAAATTTCTAGCAGAGTAATTGCAACATCAGAATGTGTGCATTTGGAATTTTGGTAAATATTTCCAAATTTCCCTCCAGAAGGACGGTTCCTATCCTTTCTGCCTGCTCCTCAGGCCCTCCCGACTTGTTGCTAGCCTGGTAGTGGGGAAATGCTACCCTCCTGTGCTTTTTCTTTGCTTCTCTCTTTTTGTGAATGAGATAGGTCATTTTTTCATGTGCCTAAAAGTCCTCTGCATTTCTTTTGTATCTTTTTGTTCTTTTGGGGCTTGTCTTTTTAAAATCCTTTTGGGTTTGTTTTCTTCTTGATATGTAAGATACTTTTATACTTGTATCCTCTGTACATATTGCTGAATATTTCTCTAGAATAATTTGGTAGAAATGGAGCTATTAACTAACTTTAAAGAAGACTTTTGATATAATTCTTTTTTTGTTTTTTTTTAGAGACAGAGTCTTACTTTTTTTGCCCTCAGTAGAGTGCTGTGCCGTCACAGCTCACAGCAACCTCCAACTCCTGGGCTTAGGCGATTCTCTTGCCTCAGCCTCCCGAGTAGCTTGACTACAGGCGCCCGCCACAATGCCCGGCTATTTTTTTGTTCCAGTTTGGCTGGGGCTGGGTTTGAACCTGCCACCCTCGGTATATGGAGCTGGTGCCCTACCCACTGAGTCACAGGCACTGCCTTGATGCAATTCTTATGCGACCCTGTATGTACCCCATTGTCCAGAACAGTTTCTCTGCTGTTTTCACTTGTGTGCTCCACCTGTGTTTGCTGAGCAGGTGAGGCAGGGAGTCTCAGGGACCTGGCTCCTGTAGGTCCTGGAGAGACCCAGTGGGCCCCGGGGTGCAGGGCCAGAACTGGTGCGGCTGGCCCTGGTGAACAGAGCGCTGGAGAGGGCGGGCTGGACCTGAGGTGTTTCCTCATCTAAGAAAGTGGGGGATGGCTTCCCTGCTTCATAAAGTTCCTGGGTTACCTTCGAAATACAAAGTGCTTATTATTTTAACTTCATTAGTGTATTTCATAGGAAAGTTGGACATGCTATGGATAAGTTGTTACTTATTACTGAACTAATTTTAAAATTTACACAGTGATAAAATGGGTGTCCCTCCATTTTCTTGTACAGATAAATGAGTTCATTTTTCAGCCTAACGTGGAACATTCGTTTCCATGATGTCATTTCATCCATGTGTTTTGGAGGAAGGACGCTGAGCTCTGTGCACACACGGTGCAGGCTGCTCATTTCACGCTGATGTGGACACCCACTCCTGTCACCTCTGCCATCTGTCACCCTCACTGGTTAGCACTCTCCTCACTCTTTCTCATCAGCGTCACCCACTCGTTCTCATTCTCAAAAGCCAGTGCAAGCACAGGTGACAACTATAATATTCTAGATCTCCTCACAGGAATGAGGCTGTTGGGCACAGAAGAAGCCTAACTTGCTGAGCTGTTTCCTGTCCTTTCATTATGATGTCGCACATCTCCTTGGGGCTGAGTGCTGGGTGGGCACAAAGTCATAAAGGGCTGCTGACAGGCAGACAGACCCAGGGAAGGGAATCGAGGCAGAAAGCCACGTGGTAATATGAAGCTGAATTTGGGCTGCATTAAGAAGCTACCTTGTTCCAATTTTTTCTGGTATGTAACTAACTTTGGCTCATGATATAGAATTTATATAGACTTAATATATAAAAGCGATGAGAGGGCGGTGCCTGTGGCTCATCGAGTAGGGCGCCAGCCCCATATACTGAAGGTGGCGGGTTCAAACCCAGCCTCGGCCAAACTGGAAAACAGAAAAATAGCTGGGCGTTGTGGTGGGCACCTGTAGTCCCAGCTATTCGGGAGCCTGAGGCAAGAGAATCATCTAAGCCCAGGAGTTGGAGGTTGCTGTGAGCTGTGTGACACCACGGCACTCTACTGAAGGTGACAAAGTGAGACTCTGTCTCTATAAAAAAAAAAAAAAAAAGGCGGTGAGAAAATCATCCAGAGATAGCCACTTTTGGGGTATATTTCCTTTTTTGTGTCTCTTTTTTGTAATTACATTGTATATGTAAATTCACATCTTTTAATTTAATGTTAAACTTAAATGTGAATATTTTTCATGTTGTAAAGTCATTTCAGTGAGTGCCTAGTATTCATGGGCGACTTAAACTTCCACGTCAGGGTGCGTGTTCTATGCGGGAGTCCCCTCAGGCTGGACAGAGGGTTCTCTAAAATCTCATTGCGGGAGCAACATACCTGATGGGGTGATTCCAGTCGGAGAAGCCTGTGCACTAGTTGATAAATAATTATCAGGTTTTACTGGCGGGGGTTCTGTACCTGTCACTGAAAAACTGAGCAGCTTTGGGCTGGGGTCTTTGCTATTTCCCAGCTTATAGAGAACAAGTGGGATTTGTTTAGATTATTGATCAGTAGCGATAATTTTGTAGAATTTTAAGAAATTTCCTTTTGAAGCTGATCTTTAAGAAGAGCACTAGCCAGGTCATGACAGAATGTCCGTGAGTAAAACATGATATGAGGACAGACATACGATTGATTAACAAGTTGAAAAAATGAGAGAGAAAATAAAGTCAGATGATGGGCGTTCACATTTGTCTTTATACTTTTCTGCAATTTTTATGTCTTCAACAAGGAGCAGAGCCCGTGCTGCACTTATGACGTTAACATGTTTTTTAAAGGTAGCCGTAGGTGTCAGTTTATCATTTCACTCCATAAATATTTATTGTGCTCTGTCACGTGCTCACTTCTCAGCTGCTGAAGCAGGAAGCAGGACAGACCCGGGGCAGGGGGAGCTGGCCTATGGGCAGTGATGGGCTGTGCTCCTGCAGCTTAAAGGGAGGGGTATGAATGTGGTGGAGCGTCCCTGTCGTCCACCTGCTCACGGCCGGGACTCATGCTTCTTGCAAAACCTCACTGTCGTTTGGAGGAGCTTGAGACCTCGCAGGAGGAGGAAGCGTTGGAGCTCATGTTCTGATCCGCTCCCTTGGAGAACTTCTGTTGTTGTGCCTAAGGGTTAGTTTCCAGGACACTGCAAGTTAGCACAATCTGCTGCAAAGAAGGCCGGCTGTTGCAGAGTAGAGAATGTGTGAACAATTTCAGGGGACTTGAATGGTTCTCACCTTTTTCTTCCTTCCCAATATACCCCAAAGAGAGTATTCCCATCAGAGGCAACAGCTCACACCAGAGCAGGCTCCAGTGTGTGGATATGGAGAAGGAGGGTGAGGTGTAGGGTGGGGTCCTGGATGCTGCTCGAGGTCTGGGTTGGATTCAGCTCTGTGCCTGCCAGGCTGATGACCTCCATGCACACGTAGAGTATGTGTGTGTGTACTGCTCGCCTGTGCATCTGGCATGTGTTTATATGTGTATACCTGCCCACACATGCATGCATACATGTAGGCTTGTATTTTGCCTGTGTACGCATGCACGTATATGTAAAAAGTTTGTATTTGTGTATATGTGCCTCCCTATATGCATGTATATGTGGTGTATATGACATGCAGATCATGTGTAGCAGCATGCATGTCCCTATGTGTAACTGTGCACATGTGTATGTATACATGTGTTTAGTGTGTGTGTGTGTGCATGTGTATAGTGTGTATTTGTATTTGTTCATGTGTGTCTATATGAATAAATGTGTATAAGTTTTTGCATAGGTGTTTGTGTGTATGTCTGATTATGTGTGGTGATGTTTGTGTGTGCACGTTTATATGTGATGTGCATGTATGTGTGTATGTATAGCATGTGCATGTGTATGGTATAGTGTGTATGTGTGCATGTCATATATGTGCACAGATCATATTGCGGTATGTCTGTATGTGTGAATGTGTCTGTGTTTTTATGCATGTGTGGGTATGTTTGTGTGTGTACATACCTGTATGTGCAGATGTGTGCATGTATGTGTGTGTGTCTAGTGCACACATGTGCATCATGCATGTGTGTGCAATGTTTTCCTGCATGTGTATAGCATGTGTGTGCTCTGATGTGCGCATTTATGTACAAGTGAGTTTGAATGATTAAGTTCAAGACTCTTCCTAGAGAAAGTGGTAGAGACCTTATGCTGAATATCATGACTGTCACCTTCAGAGAACTCTCCTTGGGAGGCAATGCACTGAGGCAGCACCTAGTCCATCCCTCAAAGCAATTGTAGAACTCCTTCTGTGGAATAGCCATCAAAGCTGTTGTCCCGTGAGCTTTGAATATTAAGTTTGTAAACTCATCCTAGAGAAAGTGCTTTGAAGGTGGAGTAGGCACCAGTGTCGGTGCACAGCTCCCCACGGGAGGACCTCAGGGGTGCCCATCGGGATACTAAGCAGGAAAGCGTGGAGCTCTTTTTCCAGCATGAGTTTGTGGACGTGATTGTCCAACCTCATATGCGCATGTGTGTAGAGCATGTGAACATGCACATATATGCATGACACACATGTCTAAAGTATGTATATGTGTATAGCACATGAATGTGCACATACATGCACACATGTGCATCTATAGTATGTATACGTGCATATAGTCCACACAACACACATGGGTATCTACAGTACATATATGTGCATACTGCACATGCACACACACACGTGTGTCTATAGTAGTTTATGTGCATATAGCACACACATGCACATGTGTATGTGTATGTGCATATAGTGCACAAATGCACACACATGTATCTATACTACATTTATGTGCATATAGTGCATGCATGCACACACGTGTATCTATAGTACATTTATGTACATACAGCACGCTCATCCATGCATGTGTATCTATAGTACACGTATGTGCATTTAGCTCATGCATGCACACATGTATATCAACAGTACATATACGTGCATACAGCACACACATGTATCTATAATACATATATGTGCATACAGCACACACATGCACACATGTGTATCTACAGTACATACATGTGCATACAGCATGCTCATCCACACACGTGTATCTATACTACACTTATGCACATACAATGCATGCATGCACACATGTGTATCTACAGCACATATATGTGCATACAGCATGTGCATGCACACACGTGTATCTACAGTACGTATATGTGCATACAACATGCATGTGCACACTTGTATCTACAGCACATATATGTGCATACAGCATGTGCATGCACACACGTGTATCTATAGCACGTATATGTGCATACAGCACACACATGCACACACGTCTATTTACAGTACATATATGTGCATACAGCATGCTCGTGCACACACGTGCATGTATACAACGTGTATGTGCATATAGCAGGTTCTGCCTGTGTTAACCTCCCTCCTCTCTGGCCTGCCCCCACCTCTACCTTTGCCCCTTGGTTTCTTCCGCAGGCGTCACCAGGTTCTTCCCAGACACACATCCAACCTTATCATCATCTTCCCTGCACTGCAGGGTGCCATTGCTCAGTGGATGTGTCACACCCTCCTGTGCGTCCTCCTTACCCCAGGTGGGTGAGGTGCTCCCGGGGCACCTCCCTCTTCTCACACCTGGCACAAGTGCCTGGCTGCTCTCCTGATGGCCCTGGCAGTCTAAGCTCCACCATGTGTGTTGGCCCCTGTGCAGAGGGTGGCACATGGTGGCTGTACACTGACCATGTCCTCGACAGTCAGGGTGTCCCCTGGGGGCTCCCAGGCTGCGCATGGCCCAGCTGCCCTGGATTGCAGACCAGCAGACTGTCTGCCATGGCTCTGCCACGCGGTTCAAGGAGTCATTTCTGTAATCAAGTAAGAGACACATGTGGACCTGTCTTATAAATCAGCACTTCATTCTCAAGCAAACACCAGCCATTCCCATGGGCTGTATGTCTGTGTGTGTCCATTTTAGCTGTAGCTCATCCCCAAACCTGTGCTAGGTCCTCTACTTTCCATTTCTTCAGAATTTAGGGAACGTGAGGTCTCCTGAACAAAATGAGGCCAAGTGTTAATGACAGGGATGTCCTCAGGGACGGAGTTGGCGGCACCGTGGAGTTTGTCTGTGTGCAGTGAGTCTCTGCCCCCAGCCTGCTCCTGCAGAGCGGCCCGCACTGAATTGGGTTTGGTTTCTGCCACAGTGCATGTAGAAAATGATTACAGAACCCAGGTTGCTCGTAAACATGCCCACGGAATAATTATTACATGGAACTGCCTGCCCGTTTGCTTGCCAGTTTTCCTGTGTGCCTGTTTGCTGTTGTTGGTTTGGTTAAGGGTTTAGGAGTGCTCAGTGCGGAGAACTCCTGCCCTCTGACTTGTTTGTTGACTGGGTGAGGGGTGCTTCAGCCTTGAGCCCATGATCAGAGAGATGCCCTGTGGGTCATGGTGCCTGCTTGCTATGAATGAAGGAGGGGTGGGACCCAGGCTGTAGGACCCACAGCCCTGCTCAGCACTCAGGCACTGTAACTGGTGACAGGTCACATAGAACCAGGCATTTGAAGAGGAAATGGTCGTGGGGAGATGTCTGATGCAGCACCCTGGAACTCTCCGGCACCCCTCAAGTTTCCCTTCACACACCAGAGGAGCCCCATGGCTTTGCCGGCTAGCACTACCCACCTTCCCAGGGTTCCATCTGGTGTGTGGAGTGGCAGGCGCTGGGGTTGGCCTTGCTCTGGGTGGGGGAGCAGGAGCTGGGACGGAGGAAGGACAAACACCCTCTCCTGCAGTCACAGGTGGATGGACCTTGGCTGAGGCTGGGACTCAGGGGGGCCCCTTTGGTCTCCTCCGTTCTGTGGTGTGTGTGACTTTTACGGGAAGTGCATCTTCCTTTGAACGCTATGTCCACAGGTGAGCCATGTGAACCGTCCACTGACAATCATACGTGTGACCTCGGAGAGACTGAGAACCATCCAGTGACAATCATACGTGTAACTCGGAGAGACTTGAGTTCTGTCACTTAGTCTCCTCTTCTGTGTGTGTGAGAAATGTTGCATCACCTGTGCAAGGGGGTGTATGTGGAATCACCTGTGCAAGTGAGAGTGATATGTGTGTCAGGTCACGTGTGTGTGTGTGTGATGTGTGTCCGGTCACCTGTGTGTGTGTGTGGGTGGGTGGGTGTGATGTGTGTCATGTCACCTCTGTGTGTGTGTGATGTGTGTCAGGTCACGTGTGTATGTGTGTGATGTGTGTCAGGTCACCTGTGTGTGTGTGTCTGACATGTGTCAGGGCACCTGTGTATGTGTGTGAGATGTGTGTCAGGTCACCTGTGTGTGTGTGTGTGTGTGATGTGGATTGCAGATGTGTGTCAGGTCACCTGTGTGTGGGTGATGTGTGTCAGGTCACGTGTGTGTGTGTGTGTGTGTGTGTGTGATGTGTGTCAGGTCACCTGTGTGTGTGTTGATGCTCACCTGAGCATCAACCAACCTTGATCTTGTTGTTTTCTACAGGAGACATGGGGGACAAAGGACAGAAAGGCACTGTGGGTCGCCATGGAAAGATTGGTCCCATTGGCTCAAAAGGTATTTGTGATGCGATTCTCGCCTCGTCTCCCTGCCCAGGCTCATGTTGACACTGGACCCCTGAGAATGACCATGGGCTGAACTTTCTCTCTGCATCTTGCTCATTTGTGTTATGCACAAATGTCTCTGTCACACTTGCACGCAGGGCGTGGTTGGCTCAGAGTGAGTGGCTGGATCTGGCCCCGGGGTGAGGGCTCTCCACTTGGCAGGGCCTACCCCGTGCCCAGCAGGAGGCTCTGGAGCAGGTGCTTGTGCTGCCACTTCCGTAATGAGTTGGTTAAAGCCCACAGAGCCTCTTTTAAGTGACTGAGGGACCATGTTGGGAAGCAGCATGACTCTGTACCTGCAGTGTGGGGTCCTGACATTTTGAGGTGATGGGATGGCTCTTGGGGACGACAGGGTGCAGATGGCAACAGTAGGTGGGCCCAGATAACACCTGCAGCTTCCAATCCCACCGTCCATGCGGCTGCATTTGACTCACACCACGTGAGGAGGGTAGATGGGTCACTCTCCCTGTGACGAGCCCCGTTCAGGGGCTACTCACAATCACTCTGCCCTCATGCCCTCCTCCCCAAGTCAGCATGCATCCTCTGAAGTGCCAGTTTGTTCCTGTCTGTGCTGGAAAGGCTTCCTCGGAGGCCTGCCGTGGTCAGCAATGTAGAAGCGGTGCTGGGGAGGTTGGTGGTTGGTGCAGAGCTGCCCTGAGCCCTGCAGGCAGGGAGGGAGTCTATTGTGTCTGCCTTGGGGCGGATTAAACCAGGGCCCTTGAGGGCACACTCTGGGGCTGAAGCTGAGTGGGTATGTTCCTCCCCCTGCCCTGCCTGGCCTGTGCCTGGTAGCAAGGGGCCTTTGGCCTGGAAGGTGGGGGGCGACTCAGCAGGGAGCACAGACAAGCCTGGTCTGGAGTGACAAGTATGCTTTCAGAAACCTAAATAAATTGTAACTGTTTTAAATGTACCATGCAGTGGCATCAGCATATTTGCAGAGCTGTACAACCGTCACCACTATGTCCAAAATGTTTTTATCTCTCCGAAGAGACTCTGTACTTGTGCAGCCGTGGCTCCTCCCTCTGCCTCCCTCAGCCCCTGGAACCTCGACTCTGCTCTGTCCCTGTGAACTTACCTGTTCCAGATGTGCCACATAAGGGGAATCATGGCGATACTTTTCCTTCTGTGTCTGGCACGTTTCACTCAGTGTAACGTGTTCAAGGCTCATCTGTGTTGTAGACTGTGTCAGTCCCCTCCCTCTGGAGGCCGAGGAATCTCCTGCCGCTGGGCGACCACACTCCCTGTTCCCTTCACCTGCAGATGGACACCGGGGTTTTTTTCGCCTGTGAACAACGTGCACGGAGTCCTGCTGTGCAGTGGGGCTGTCTGCACGCTCAGCACACCGCCTGCGCCCAGCCGGTCTCAGTGTCACATCTGGGGCAGCCTGCCCAGACCACCTCACTGGATTTTGCTCATTTGATCTGCTTTGTCCAAGATGTCACCAGGAGCTTGTTGAGCTGCACTTGCATTTTCAAGGCCCTGAATTGGTGAAAAAGCATAGGAACTGGGTGGGGGAGCTGCCACGCTGTGTCCCCGCTCCTGGGAGCGGATCAGTCTGCAGACGTCACACAGCCGTGTAGATTTCCCAGTGAGAAGACAGATAAGGTTTTCGGACTGTTCATGGACCCTAATATGAAGACTCCCTATTTAATTTCAGAGTCATTAGAAAGCTTCTTTGCCAACACTGTGCTCAACCCCCTTGTTTTATAAGCTGAGAAAAGCCCAGGTGTGCAGGGGCCAAGTGGCTTGTCCCACTTGACAGGCCAGGCCAGGCCAGGACACTGCCTTAAGCGGAGGCTGTAACTGGTGTTATTATTATTTTTTTAATCTGTAAGGTCCCCTGGTTTGCAGTGGCTGCTCTGTCTGGATTTGCTGCTGTCACAGGACGTGCAGGAGCCATTAGAGGCCATGTCCCCTTCCTGTTAGGGCTTATGAGATAGTGTCTGCAAAGTGTTCCATCAAACATCTTGATTTTCCAGAATTGACTTAAAGAATGATTGCCTGACAATCCCTAAAACCCTACAATGTGTAATACATATAATATGAATAGAGCCTGAAGATTTAGTTCTCTGTAGAATCCAGCCTACACTTTCTGGCAGAAGCAGGGTCAAGGAGAAATTCTAGCACTTTGAGCATAACAGAAATACTATTTTAAACCTTGATACTTTAGAACTCATGGACTATGTCCACCTCTGCTTGGTGACTTTGACCTTCCTTTTCATTTCAGGTGAGAAAGGGGATACTGGTGACATAGGACCCCCTGGCCCTAATGGAGAACCAGGTATGGCATTAAGGGTCCAAGCATTTTTTAATAAAATGCATTCAAATTTGTGCTTTTCAAAAATGTAAACTATTAAATAGAAATGCAACAGACTGGCATGTGGGGCACAGGTGCCTGACGATCGTGCCCTTACATTGGTGTTCCAGCCTTTGGTTTCCTCTGCCTGAGGTTTGAATGAGCCTCGCAGGGCTGCGGGTGGCCTGCCCGCTCTGAGCTGTTTACCTGTGTCCGTATTCAGGCCCGGACACCCCATCCAACATGATCAGTCCTCACGTCCAGGTGCTCCTGCCCCAGGATCCCCATCCTTGTACTTTCTGGGTCCCGGCCTCCTGATCAGTCCTCACGTCCAGGTGCTCCTGCCCAGGATCCCCATCCTTGTGCTTTCTGGGTCCCGGCCTCCTGATCAGTCCTCACGTCCAGGTGCTCCTGCCCAGGATCCCCATCCTTGTACTTTCTGGGTCCCGGCCTCCTGATCAGTCCTCACGTCCCATCCTTGTGCTTTCTGGGTCCCGGCCTCCTGATCAGTCCTCACGTCCAGGTGCTCCTGCCCAGGGTCCCCATCCTTGTACTTT